>CAUYRH010082128.1:0-27971 GCA_963574655.1 Perodicticus potto
CCTGTAGTCCCAGCTGCTTGGGAGGCGGAGGCAGGAGACTCGCTTGAGCCCAGGAATTGGAGGTTGCTGTGAGCTGTGATGCCACAGCACTCTATCCAGGGTGACAGCTTGAGGCTCTGTCTCAAAAAAAAAAAAAAAAAAAAGATTCAAAGGGGAAAAAAGGAAAGAGTCAAAGGAACGTGAGTAAACACTGCTGCACTGGATTGTCTACACTGGCAAAGTGAGTCACAGGATATCTCGCCTCACAGTGACCGAGCTCCAAGGCTGCACAAAGTGGTAGTGTGCAGAATGTCAAGGGCATCGTGACATGGAAATGCTTGTTCATATAGTCCTTTAGGGACAAATTCCTCCTTCAAACAAATGTGTAAATTTACAAAAGTCAGTGGGGTGAAGTATAAGTGGCTTTCCTTTCTCATTTTGTAGAAAGTATATTTTACAACAAATAGCAAAATACATTTTGTGTGTGTGTGTGTTGCAGGGAGCAGATGTGGGGGGAGATGGGTAATAAGGTCCCATATATTGACCTTGGCTTATTAAATTTGATATTTGCTGGACATGAATCATAGTTTTTTTTTTTTTTTTCCGTTCTGTGCCCTCACTCCCGCATCCCATGAATCATACTTTTTTAGGAGAAATGTCCCATATTTTTTTCCATTACTTCTTTGAAGGAAATCCCTGGTTAAAGTGTCACTGTATTTTTTATTTATCTATCATTGGTAAGAAGTTCAGGCAACATCCGTTTTGGTAGCATCCAGGGTTTTAATTCAAAATAGATGCCTGCAGGCGTCACATGCCTGAGTAAGTTTAGCAAGCCTGATAAATCTGTAAGTCTCTGCAGCTTAGAGTTCTCCTTTCGCCAGGGTGTATCACAGGTGTTTGACCTTTCTTGAGAAGGATTCCACTCTCAAATCCAATTGTCCAGCTTGTTAATACTGCCACGCGAATACATATGCACACACACACAGGTACTTATACACATATACTCATATATCTACAAATATATGTTATATTGATATTTCACTACTTTGTCCTCCAAAGTCATTTGGTATATTCATAACCCAAAACAAAACAAAACAAAAAAATCCAAGTTCTAAATATGATAGAACTTAAGTACCCTGGGTAAATCTTATTCATTTGTAGGAATTTATTGGGGGGATGATATGGTAAAAAAACAAAAAAATTGAAATCATCTGCTATCATTTTATAAAGAATATGAAGGGAACACCTGCAAATACACTAAATTACTATTTGAGACACAAATGTGTACATCTTGCACACGTATTTTATAGGCTTTATTTAAGTCAGTGACTGAAATTTACTTACAAACACAAACAAAAGCAATTTTCTCACACAGGTGAAATCCTCCAGGCCCCTGAAACCTGAATTTTATTTAATAAAGGGAAAGCTTTCCACTATAAAGTGGTGAACTGGCTAAGGCTGAATTTCAGCTTGATCAGAAGTCCATCCTTTAAATAGCAGATGACTGGGTCTTTTTCTGGCTCCTTCCTGTGCCACGGCCTCCCTACTGTAGCCATACTCCCTGCATGACTCACACCGACCAGAGACAACTGGGAACGAGTCAGGAGAGACCAGTAACCTTTTCATCCAGCTCTGCACGGCCAGAAGAGGCACAAGAAAGCAAACCAACAAATAACTCTCAGGAGTCCGTGGCCAACAACCTCCTAACACCAATCATCTCCCCTTAACATTGCCAAATCCATTCTGGATTACATCCACTCTCCAAACCCACGCAACACGAAAGCTAAGTACAATGGAAGAAACTCAAGGAGAAGCCTGCCTTGTGACATCGCAGTTACAATCTGGGAGATCTGCGTCCACACAGCCGTCCTCTGCCATCCTCGGGGCACGTAGGTCCTCTGCCACCACCATGAAGCTTCCACTTGCAAAACTTAGGCTCTGCAGAGCAAAAGGCTAAATCTCACGTGGGGACGAAAGTTTCCCCTGGTCTGTGTATAGAAGTATGAAAATGTTCACTCTAGACAAATGTTGGTAGTGTCTGCCTGATAACATGACACTGAGCAGTGACAAGTGGTCATGTTTCTAAATAAAACCTACATTCATTAACATGTGCCAGGCTTGATCTCCTGGAATGTAGGCCACGAGTGTAAGAAGGGGAAAAAGCTCAGTGTAATCTGCAAGGAGGAGGAAGCTACCGGTCTAAAGCAAGGCTGTGGAAACAATGCCAGCTGCAGACAACTCTGCCGGCTGTAGGGACACCCAACTTTGCTTGCAGACTCTTTGTTACATTGGGAAAGCTACTTGAAAAAAACAAACCATTCCAAGAAAGACAAATAAACAAAACCTCCACTACTGGTAGTAGCAAAACCAGCAACTCTTTTTTTTTTTTTTTTTTGAACACAGAGTCATCTCACTCTGTTGCCCAGGCTAGACTGCCATGGTGTCAGCCTCGTTTGCAGCAACCACAGACTCCTGGGTTCAAGCAATCCTCCTGCCTCAGCCTCCCAAGTAGCTGGAGCTATAGGTGCCCACTAGGACACCCGCCTACTTTTTTAGGGCTGAGGTCTCTGCTCTTGCTCAGGCTGGTCTCGAATCCCTGAGCTCAAGGGATCCTTCCAGCCTAGCCTCCCAGAGTACTTAGGATGACAGGTATGAGCCACTGCATTTGGCCAAAAAGAGCAACTTCTTTTCTTCTTGGGTTTAATATGCCAGCTCAGTGGTATAAGTAGAAGTTTTGAAGATTTTTTGGGAAGGTGGGAGGGAACAGTACCTGGTCTTTATCTTTGAACAGGTTATTTGTGCATGAAAAATAATGAAGAAATATTATTCGCCCCTTATGCATTCAAAACTTTTGCCCTTTAAGTAAAATGATGTAAGGTGACAGAAATAACATGTTTATTTTAAGATATGGAAAAAATGCACAGATCTATTCATCTACTCAGTGGGATTTCAGATAACTAGTTTTCTTTTGTGAATTTTAAGAGTTTTTCATTTTTTCTGTACTAAGTATATATATTAAGTTCATAATTTAAAATTTAAAAAAGTCCCCAAATTATTAATTGCTGATAATTTAATAAAGTATAACTAATACTACTTGCGTAAAATACTTTTATGATTAAAGTATACACACAAATAAATTATAAATAAATAAATCATTAACATTTGCTGAGTTCTTTTTTTAAAGGCCTATATGATGAATTATAACTTAAAAAAAACAACAAAGAATTTGGTTCTGGTCGTGTGAATGGATTATGTTTACAACAGACTATAGGAGAAAACATTTTCTTTATAAAAGATGTAAAGAAATTTTATATAAGAAATATACTCCAGAAAACTTAGTATATAAACATATCCTATTGTGAACTCTTTCATGAAACAATCGCTCCTCTGATATATCATTTTTAATAATCAGAAATGGAAAGATATAAGCTTTGCTCAAAGGAATGTATTTGGCATGATTTCATCACAGTAGGTAAGTTTGTTTTTTCTTGATTAACATTTTAAAAAACTTGAGATTTTCAAAAAATTTTGTCATAATTTCCTTAGTTTTTATTTTTTTCTTTATTTAGTTTTCCTCACAGGGTTAAAAAGGTTTTAATTTTTTTTTCCATTCTTATTACTATTAGCACAGTTTATTTTTATTTTTATTTTTATTATTTTTTTTTGAGACAGAGCCTCAAGCTGTCACCCTGGATAGAGTGCTGTGTCATCACAGCTCACAGCAATTTCCAATTCCTGGGCTCAAGCGAGTCTCTTGCCTTCACCTCCCAAGTAGCTGGGACTACAGGTGCCCGCCACAACGCCCGGCCATTTTTTGGTTGCAGCCGTCATTGTTGTTTGTTGGGCCCGGGCTGGATTCGAACCTGCCAGCTCAGGTGTATGTGGCTAGCACCTTAGCCCGTTGAGCCACAGGTGCCGAGCCAACTTTTTTTTACTAGTTGAAAAGGATTTTACTAACTTGTCAACATATAATGAGCCTACTAGTTACTAGGGGTCTTGAATGTCCTGGTTTGGTGCCTGAGGTTGTCTGTTTCTAACAAGCCACGAAGTGTCACTGATGCTGCTCATCTGTGGACCAAACTTTTATTAATACTATAAAGGAACAAAACGATTTTCTCCAAGTGTTCAAGGCTAACCAATAAGGCGTTACTCTTTCTACTTTTAATCAGGAAGGGAATTACGATGAAAATCCTTAATCTGTAGAAAAGACACGATTGGGACATATTTGGAGTGTAGTTATCTTCCTAATTTGGCAACCTAGACCACACCAAACTTCATTCATTTACACATTATTTTGTCCTTGGGTCAAATCGTGCCACATTAAATACCATTGCTCTTATTCTACTTGGAAATATCCTCACCAACATGTGTTTTGATGGATACTTCCTTCAGTTATTTGCAGACAATTCTTGATTATTGAGCAGCAGCCTTTTACTTGGATTCTAGTTACAGATGAAGGGCAGCATTTGTGGGATGTCCAGTTCTTCTCTTATTGCCATACTAAGATAAAATGCATAAAGGGAAATAGATACCAATTTTATAAGGATAATAATAACTTCCATTTTTGTAGAATTTTTTAATTTCCAATGCTCTCACAGCAGTTACATTGCCGTCCATGGGTTTAAAATTCAGTATATAAACTGCAAACAGAAAATAAATGTTGTAGATTGAGTGGCCTCTCCCCATTTTAGCTTGTCAATGTATAAGGAATAAGGGTCTTTTTAAATATAATTAAGGATCTTGAGAGGAAATCATTCTGGATTATCCAGTTGGACTCTTGTAGGAGACAGCACAAACACACAGAAGGAGGCAGTGTGAAGGCACAGTAGCAATCGGGGTCATGTAGCCACAAACCACAGAAGGCTGCCAGCCACCAGAGGATGGATGAGGCCAGGGAGAGAATCTCCTCTGGAGCCTCCAGGCAACACAGCCCTGCTGACACCTGAATTTGGGATTTCTGACCTCCAGAAATGTGAGAATCAATCTGTGTTGCTTTAAGCCTCTCACTTGTGAATATTTGTTATGGCAGCCACTGGTAATGCATTAAGCAAAAAGCAATTACTTATGGAATGACTGAATTACTGAAGGGGAACACATTAGAAATATAATCTTAAAGATTAGGACAGAGACGTTCCGAGTGTTGACACATCTTGCCTGAGTTTGTTCAGGTTCAGCACCATAGAAGCGTGTGTCAAATATCACATCATACCACATACTGGTGTTAGTTCACGAAGACTTAGAAAATTTCACTACTTTCTGAGCTGCTATAAGCCATACGTAGAAGACAAAATGTTAAGTGAAAAAATTGAATATTTTATAGCAATAAGAATATTAATGTCTTTCATAGAATCTCTAAAATAAGATTAAGCAGTTTTGTAAATACCTTTGTAATCTCTAGTTTTTAAAAATTTTCCTGGACCGCATTTGTGAGACCTCAGTGTCCTGATCAATTCAGTTAAACAACCAGTTAGACCAATCACATGATAAAAGGGAAAGCCATTGAAAATAAGGGCTAAGCAAGTGGTTTCTGTTGGAAGATAGACAAGGGTTTGATCAGGTTTCTACCATTGAGATATACTAAGACTTCGGCCAAGTTACTTAACTTTTCAGTTTCCCAGGGATAAAAATTGCATTTCTTTTCAGGAATATGAAAATTAAATGAGATCTTATTTTAAGACCCAGAGCACAGACCCTAATGTTGTGACCATTATTATCTAGTGTCTGACACACAATAAGAATTCAATCAGTATTTGTAGAATCTATTTACTCACACTTGCAACTGGACTAAAATAAGAAGTTATTTTAACTGTCTTTTGATTGTTCAGGTAGCCCATGGCTATCTTATATTTTTTAAGTACACTACAAACTAATAACTATATGATTACTTATAAAATGCAGATCCTAGATATCAAAGAAATTATCTTTTTCTTTGCATCTCCTTTTGGATCATGAGTCTCTCAAGAGGATTACTAGGAGATCCTGTGTTTCTTTGAGAATAAGAAGGAAAAATCTGGTATAGATTCTTTTTTTTTATGCCCATTTTTCTGAAATTGATTTCTCCTTCCTGATTGAAAAATGCAGAAATTGTTGGCTTACAGGGGACTTTGCAAAAGGCCCATTTGGTTAATCAGTCTCTAGTTTGATTGACACTAGAGTATCAGCAGGGTCTGTTATAGATCATGGAACAAATGATCTGACCGTCTAATTCATTCTGTATCATCTGTGTGTGTGTTCCTGGAGGCTCTGTGACAGGAGGAACCTTATAAATAAAAAATTAAGAAATGCTATTTGTCCAGATTGAATTTAGTTTCATTCTGAACTTATGTTGTATAGTCGTTCATAAGCATGAGTTAATTCATGTTTAGTAGTCTTTAAGAAAATTTAGGTTGAAGGACATCACCTCATCTCCCAACATATATTGAACTGCAGATCTCCTACCATTTTCTTGTGTAAGCTACTGAAAGATGGGAATTGCACATTTAAGCAGTTCATTTGGATGCAAATGTATTTAGATCTAATACATCAAATAGTATTTTTTTTCCTCTAACCCTTAGTGATGAATATTTATTGCTCTAAATACATCAAATAGTATTTTGAAATCTATTATTTTGTGGAATTCTACAATTCAAAATTCCCTTAATAAGAAGAAAAAAGTGTGTGTATTACTCTGAGAATTTTCAATTTATCTTTGAATGTGTCATCCTAGTTGTTCAAATATGCTTTTAGTTGATATCTTCTCTTACAGCTTCTTACTTCTTGAAAGTTTCAATTGATGTATATGTAATAATGACAGTAATAAAATTTGACTTTTATTGACTACTTATTAGGTCCTAGGCACTAAGTAAAACACATTATGTAAATTTTCTTATTTAGTTTTGGTGAGATTTTATTTTTAAAAAAAGCTTGAAGTGACCAGTCAGGGAACTAGCCTAAATTTTTCAATATATAGATATCAAAACTGAGGCACAGGGAAGCTGAACAGCCAAGGACGCAGAGGTGGTTAGAAATGTATCTTTGTAGCATCATATCTTTGTGACAAAAAGAACAATAGGAAATCTGTAATGCAGATACAAAGGAGGTTTCTCATTCTATCCTGTGCAAGGCAGAGCTGCTCAGAGAACAAAGCTGCCTTTGAAACCAGGGATTGCTCCAACTCAAATCAACTCTGTGGGGTGCAGAGTATGACATGATGGGGCCAACACAGCAGAAAATAAAGTTCAAAACGCTCCAAAATTATCCACATTCTTTTGGTGCCAATCTTTAAAGAATCAGTATGATATTTTCTGTTTCCTACTTGTCTTCATTAACTTCTTTTTGAAATTTTTGGCAAATCAGTTTAACCTTCAACATTCTTCATTTATTCTACTTGATTTAATCAAATAAATGAATAGGTAAAGTAGAACTAAATGGCAGTATTATCTATGTAGAGAAAGCAGTAACCTAGGGTGGTAACAAGAATGTAAATTGAAGTATTGAAGTTAGTAGATGTTTGTATACATTACTTTATTGAATGTCTAAAACTACTCTGATGATTTGGATGGTGGAAGGAGAGAGCAAAAATTCTCTTCACCTCCTGTGCATGGAAAGTTAAAAACAAAAAAAACTAAAAGATTGAAAAAAAAGTTTTAGGTTGTAACAATTTTTTTTTTTATTTCTGCTAAAGCCCTAGTTTCAGGATTTTCTTCCCAAGTACTTTCCCTAGAGTATACAAATCAATGCAACAGTGCCCTGTAATAGTATCCTAACCTGGTGAAATATCACAAGACTATAAAAGAGTGCTTTTAGCAAAGGTGCCAACTTTGCTGCTACATCATCAGTCAGATGTCACCTTGAATGTCTAGGTACATCGGAACTATTAGAAAGAAAAGAAAGGGAAGGTAAATGAAAGAGCCCAGAAAGTGGACGATTTAAAAGGAAAGTTTATGGGGCAAGCACAACTAGATCTTTTAGCTCCATGGGCATAGAGTTGAAGATAAACTGGGAAAATGGAATTGTTACAAGAACATGAAAAGGCACTGTCATATCAGGTTCTCCAAGAAATACTTTGAGATGAAGATCTGCATCCAGGAGTTTTATTAGAAAGTACTCTTGGGAACACCTGTAAGAGAACAGGTGTTTTCTTACTGAGAGAAATAGTATTGCACAGAAGTAGAAGTTGCAATGAAGTGGCCGCAGAAATTCAGTTGATCCTACAGACTGGTCTGGAGCTGGGATGTCCCTTCACAGTTGTCCCAAATCAAAGCAAAGGACTGGGGCCCTTGACCCTGGCACTGATCAGTCATTCTGTCTAGGTGGTTTTAGGAAGAAGACAAGATCTTGAGCAAGGCAGCTTCTTTTAGCTGAGGACTATTTCTAAAAAAGGACCCAGCTGTGGTCCAAAAGAAATCAACATTCCCTCAGCTGGGGGATCGAGTGTCATCGCCCTGAATGGGGGATACAAGTAGGGTATCTCAGCACCCAGAGGGCTCAACCTTGTGCTTCTTGGATCACCTTGCTTCTGCACCCTGTCTGGAAGCAGCACCTCAAAATTCTGGCTGGTCTCTTTCCTGGAGAAACTTATAAAAGAAAGTTTTTTCAGAAAAAAAAAAATAAGCCCACCATAGTTGTTCCTGAGACTACTTATTGATTTCATTTTTTACTATTATTCTAAATTTCCATCACTTTGGCTGACATTAGTGTAAGTCTGGTGGGGTAACCTAAGCCCATTCCTGGGGTCTGAGCACCTGGCCACTGTGCCTTTCTCAGGGTGCAGCAGCTTTGTAGCTTTGCTTGCCCATTTACTGTCAAAATTGCACAGAGGAAGAACCATGGAATGCCAAAGTGGATCTCTAAGGGCCCAAACATACTTTTTTCTGCTCCATTCTGTAATAGATCCCTACCTCTTTCTGATCATTAACATAAGTTGCTTCAGCCATGGTGGTGGCTCCTCTTATACCCTGGACTCTTCGCATAGCCAGCCACATAGCAAACATAGTGTAAAGTTCAATGGAACTCCTACTGTGCCCTTAACTGAGGAGTTTTCTCCCGAGAATTACACCCACATTGCTTAAAGTTGCAGGGAAATTTCTTGCAAAAATGCTACTAGTGGATCTCTTTGAGTAACAGTAGGTGATGCTACTTCTACTCCAACCTCTATTGTTTGGTTTCTGGGCTATGTGCTCCTGCTCACTGGAAACACAGATCAAATAATAGACATTGGTTTGGGGTATAAACTTCACCCTAGGTGATGGTACCTCATTCATGCAAACTGTCCTCTCCAAGCTGCCTCTCAACCACAACTTCCAAAAGCCATTCCATAACTCTTTCGGGCTGACAAAATTCTTGTGGTGGGCTATATGTGAGGACCAGTGGACTTCATCATGTTGATCCCATTTTTATACCTGCTTTTCTGTGAAGAAAATTCCCAGGACTATGGTATGCCAATTACATAAACACTCTGTAAGCCCTCAGACAGGGGAGCTGGCGAAAACTTTGTGGGAAGAAAATGCAAACCTGTACCTGGAAAATGTGTTCCTTTCAGTAAAGAAGAAAGCTCCCTCTTTAAGATAGGAAGCATTTAATGAGAACATTTTGTAAGTTTGTGGGATTCTTTGAGGGATTTTTCTGTATCAATGACTAACATTGGTTTGTTTCTTTCTTTCTTTTTTTTTTTTTTATCCTTTGGGGGGATTTTGTTTGTTTTGATTTTTTATTTATTTTTTCATTGTTTCATGTTAATTGAGGGTACAAAGAATTAGGTAACAATGTTTGCATTTGTTAGATAAAATTCCTCTTATAATTGTGCCCCATCCCCAAGAGGTGTGCCATACACCTTAACATTGTGCCTATTAAGTGGGAGCATACCCATCCCCCTGCCTTCTCCTCTCTCCTCGCTCCCTCATTCCCCTGCCTTCCACCTTGAATTGATTTGAGTTTTTCTCTTATGTGGGCGTGTATAAGATCATCTACTGGCTTCATATTAGTATTGGATTCTTGCTTCTCCATTCTTGTGGTACTTTACTAAAAAGAATGTGTTGCAACTCCATCTGGGTTAATAGAAAAGATGTAAAGTCTCCATCTATTTTTAATGTCTGAATAGTATTCCATGGTACACATGTATTTGATGGTAGGTGGAACTATTTTGTTCATATATGGATCCCTTCTTAGCCGAGTCAGTCTATTTGCTGCTTGGCTGATGACAGATGCTGAGGATGTTATGATGTTCTTCACAACATAGTGATTGCATTCCAGTTACATGAGGCCATTTATCTGCTCTGTCTGAAGTGTCAGGCATAGTAGGAAAAATGTTGAGTTTTTAGTAATCCAGGTAACTTATTAATATATGTTTTTTGTAGGAATTTGGCTGGTTAATTAAATAGGGATAACATGAAGACTACCATCCTTCATCTTCAATTTTTAAGAGTGGAACTAATCTCCACAATGACCCACCACTACAAGGTGAATTTTCCCATTATGTACCTCTTACTCCAGAGGCTAAGGCACCAAAGTAAGGGTTCAATCAACTGCCATGTTTATTCATTCTGATTACACATTTAACAGCCAAGGAAATAATCAGTTAAGTTCATGGGACAACAGTGACCTGGCACACAGATAATATTTCCCTATCTACCTTGCCTCTATATGCCCATATGCCTGAACTCTAACAAGAGAGTTATTATGTAATGCTCCAGTCTCCAAATAGCAATTCAATACTTATCAAAAGGTCTGATCATATCTCTTTCCCCAACATTATATGAGAAAATGACTGTGGACCCTTTAGAGAAAGACCAAGCAAATGATTAGTATATAGCCTTCCCATGATGTAGCAACATCTTCCCTCAAAGAAATCATGTCTTTCCTTCAGTCAATAGTTCCCAGATCTGAGAACTGACTTAGGTCTGGCTACTCACATAAACAGACCTTAGCTTTTTATTGGTATAGCTGTGTGCATCCTCTTGATCATGCGTGCTTGATTTCTCTTTATTGCATAGATTGAGCAATGCTCTTGTGGGCAGCCTGCATATGTGTATCTTGCACCCTGGAAGCTACATTCCAGGAACTCTCTCGGCAGTGCTCTGCGTGTTAGGACACCCTGGCTGCCATTCTGATCTCCTGGGCTTTAACCTGATTGTTCCTACCTTGCATCTGACAGTGGAAGTGCTAGCACCTACCTCCTATTTTGGAATTCTGTCATCCTCATTGCTTCTTAAGAATGCTGTTCTATTCCAGGTTATTTGACCATTAGCCCTGGCATACAGAGGGCAGCTACCACCACCACCTCAAGGTGTACCCTTCTCACTTCACATTCCTTAACAATTTAGTGAACGGAGTGTCCTGTTGGCTTTTCCAGAGAACATGATTAGAAGACAGATTTCCCTTGCTTATCACATACTGATCTGCCATGCCCACTGAACCTTTGAGGAGTAGTTGGAACAGTGAAGCTCCAGAGAAGATGGAATTCTCCATTTTCAGAAAATTAGTTACACAAAATTCAGGGTTTTGAATGGGAAGGAAGAATGGGACCCAAAGAATTGAGATGGGGAAATCTGAGTGCAAGCATTTAAAAATCCTGAATCTCCAGATTCACCTACATACCATGGCAGTCCTGGCATTTGTAGTCATTTATTGTGGATTGCTAGTTTCTGCTCAGTCTTCAGAGAATCATCCTGGTAGGGTATTATCCCACTTTCCCAGGGTAATTGCCAGGTTGTTAATCCTTTATCACGGGAGAGTAATCTCATAATCAGTGGTCTCTCCCTTGCTCAGTACGCCCCATGCTCCTTGACCCAGCACTGTTAGTGGCCCTTTATACACGCTCGCAGGGATGGCTGATACATATTGGCTAGTTCGCATATTTCCTTTAGCATAGAATCTCTTTCTCCTTCTGCAGATTTAGCTCTTCTCCAGTTGGTTATACTGTGACTTGACTCTAGTTATTGGCTAGGTAGCCAGGAGTGGAGCTATAAATAGATACTGAAGGATGCAAGTATTGCCTTGTAGGACTCAGTTTCTAAATATCTATAAATGAGGGGAGTGCACTACATTAATGAAGGAGTGGTCCACTTTTGACAACCCCGAAGGCTCAGAAGAATCTGGCATGAGTGAGGACAGAAGGGAACATCCATGCACTGTTGGTGGGACTGCAAACTAGTATAGCCTCTATGGAAAGAAGTATGGAGACCTCCAATAGAAATAATACAGACCGGCCATTTGACCCTGCAATTCCATTACTAGGTATCTTCCCCAAAGAAAAAAAAGACATTTTACCATAAGCACATTTGTGATTGAATGTTTATATCAGCTCAGTTCACAATCAAAAAGATGAAAACAACCCAAGGGCCCTTGAATACATACATAAATGGATTAGTAAACTCTGGTGTGTATATACCATGGAATACTATTCAGCCATTAAAAAGATGGAGATTTTGCATCTTTTGTAACCACTTGGTTGGACTTACCTCCTAAGTGAAGTATCACAGGAATGGAAAGACAACCATCACATGTACTGAGTATAAATTGAAACTGGTAGTTTAACAAGTACAAGCTCACATGAGAGAAAAGTAGCAGGGAGCAGGGAAGGGTTTTGGAGGGCTCCCACCCAATGGGCACAGGGTACTGGCATATGACACACTTCCTAGGTGAAGGATACAGCTACAACTTGGATTTTAACCTTACAAATGTAAGCTATGTAACCTAATTTTGTATACCCTTATATCAATCTGAAAAAGAAAATTTCCAGAGACAGAGTCCAGTGCCAGCTCTCAATAGCCATACTCCTAGCAACTGGAAGTTTAAATGCTGTAACCCCAAAAGAGTCTCTCTGTGATGCATCACAACGTCCACTACACACACTCAACATAGAAAGTTGAAAGCAAAGGAACTGCTTAGGTGAGTGAAGACTAGCTTTGAGTGATTGTTTCAAATAAGTTTTTCCAATTAATATTACAGAGGAAGATGTATAATTTCCACATCTAAATAAAAACTGCACTTCGTTATGTAAGTGACAGTTAGGCTCATGTACACACTCAGGTTCCAGCTGTGTATTTCTAATAGCCTTCTGGCCTATAGTCTGTCCAATGGGAAGCACTAACTTTAGATTTACACAGCTATACCACCCCCTTAGTGGGGTCATATGATTTTTTCCTGTGATACATTTAGTTATTTACCGTATGTATTTTCGTTTATTATTAGTATTCACTTTACATAAAGTATTCATTAGTAGCTCAACACATATATTTATATTATTGCAATGTGAATTGGTAATTGAATGGAAGAAAATATTCAGAGTGCAGTTAAAAATAACTTTATGGGGAGTTTTTAGGCATATTATTTGAATTTCCCCAGTACTTTGTTACGCTTTATTATTTCATTTACTATGTCTACGCAAAGAAGATCACTTGTTGGTTATATTTTCCTTTGGAATCAATTTGGGTGGGGTCTCAATCACCCTTCGAACATAATCCAATTGAAATTTAAAATGATTGATAAATTTGAGAGGTGGCTGGAATAAAAATTAAATTGGTATTATAAAAGATAACTCAGTGAATGGGCGGCGCCTATGGCTCAAAGGAGTAGTGCGCCAGTCCCATATGCTGGAAGTGGTGGGTTCAAACCCAGCCCCACCCAGCCCCAGCCAAAAACTGCAAAAAAAAAAAAAAAAAAAAGATAATTCAGTGAAGAAGAATAAGTGGTACGAGTATAGGGATTTCAGTACCTAATATCAGACTCTCCGGTGATTAGAAACCTGGCTTAAAGAACATCAGTGAGACTAGTTTACAACCAAGAAAATTGATCCTAATTTTCAAGCATAAAAATAAATGTAATAGCAACCTAAGATATACTTGAATCCTTTGGAGAAAGTTTATTAAATATGATACGAAAGTGGGAAAATACACTATAGACAAAACTATTTAATATTAGAAATATTGAGTTAAGCAGAAGATGAGGTGGAAATTATAGTTTGCATTATATAGCTACACAATTTGGCTTACATAAAGGAATATCCTAGAAATGAAGTAGGCTTTTAAAATGTGATCTTTTACTTAAATAGATGATGTAATCACTCCCAGTAAGATTAGTGGTAAGAGCAAATGTTTATGAGTAACCTAAAAGGATTAATGGAGGATGCTAATGATTTTTCTAACAGTAAAAATATGAGACTTAGGAGTTCTCCTCAGCTGCTGAATGAGTCTCCTTGGCCGCCTCACATCTTCCAACATAATAAAGCACAGGCAAGTCTAAAGAGAAAACTGAAACAGAGCAGACACTTGCTGCAGGTTCTTGACGCTACTTCTCCACTCCTGAAAGAACAACCTCACGGTATTTGGTCCCTATTGGAACTTGTAAGAAATCATGAAGCTCATGCCGTCTGTATAAATCACCAGGGGTTTCTAAAGTTATTCCCGTGTCTAAACAAAGTTTTACTTTTTCATAGTCAAGTGCTTTCACTTCAAGTGGGTAAAAGATACCATAGCATTTAAAGCAAAAAATGAATGTTTAGGAAGCTTATTGTGAAAATACTGAAGTCATACTTATTAAGAAATCCATACCTAAAATCTGAACCCCGACTAAGCCATTTGACTCCTCTTGGATGGTTTTCTTCTGTCAAATGAGGAAGTCAAAAATATGACTTTGAAGACCTCCACAAGTATGTTGTATTATTTTCTGGGCAGATGTCATGGACATGGATTTCTGTCCCTCAACATTTGCAAAACAGCCACATGGTGATAGCAGCCGTATTCATTTACTTTTCAAATTAACTTAGAAGAATCTGTAGGATATAATGTTATCTGGGGCCTATTAAAATCAGCTCTATCACTGATATTTTGGAGATTAGGGAGTGGACAGCAGATCTCCTATGGATATTTTTTCACATGGATATATTGATCCAGTGCTCATTCACTGAGCTCATGAGGACCAAATGTGCACCTCTAATTTTGCATTAATTGGTTTATGTTGGAAGCTTGATTTTGGCCATAGTGGGAATATGTACACTTTGGAAATCAAAAAATATTATAATTCACAGCTTGCGCTTTTTATTTTCCCTTTCCTTTCCTCTCCTCTCCTTTCTTCTCCTCTACTCTCCTTTCCTTTCCTTCTTTTTCCTTTTCTCTCTCTCTTTTCCTTTCTCTCTCTTTAGACTAGGTGTTAAAAAATTCCACTTAAAAACAAGAGAGTAAGCTAGGTAAATAAAGAATTACTTGAGATCTTAAAATAATTTTCTTTCTAGTACACAACTTGGATTTCTGCTAGAAATTAAAAGGCTATTTCTTCCAGAGGAACATGACTAGTAAAGACGGTCAGATATTTATTGAAATTGATGCAAATTGAATACTCTATTTTTTTTTACAGTTTGAAGATACTATTCACTTTAAAAACTATTTATTGATGAAACCCAAAGTTACCTAATTCTGTTTTAAGGTGTTCAATTTAGCTTATGCACTCTACAACATAGGAAACGAAATTGAGATTATGCAGAAAATCAATAGCATCCATTTTGAATTGATAGCATATTTCCTGTAACCTCTAAGAGAAGACAGTTCCTACAACTGGATTCCTATAGTTAAGATGTTAGATTGTTGATCCTTCTTTCTTTGGTTTCACCTTTTCCTGTTGCTTCTCCCTGAGAACTTTATTATCGATTTACATTCTATAATATAAGGAAGGCTAGGAATAGGATGAAAAGGCAAGCCTCAATACTGTTAACACTTTCTATAATAGGTTCCTGAAATTATTTAGTAGGAACAAAGTAATATATTTTCACATATTTGTAAATATCTGAAATTTCAACTATTTATGATTCTCCTGTGCCCCCCATTATGTGATATTACTATTACAAAATAGTTGCTGTGATTGTTACTCTTAATGGTTTTCTTGATGACCATTGATTGAAGTAGTTATGTGGACTGCTCATTTTGACTCTTGATAGTACTCAATTCAATGTTTCATTAACAGTGCTGAGTATAGTACTTTCTTCATTTTTTGATACATATAAATGATGTTTATTCCAACAGAGAACATTTTTGATATTTCATGAATATCCAACCATGGCAACCATAAATTTTAAGATTAAGAATTCAATAATATCCAATCAAATTCAGCGAGGGTGATTGCTTCTGCTCAAAGAAAGTTAGATTTAAGTAGGGTGCTATTTAGAGGTTGATTATGTTATTAAGCATTTGCTTAAAGTTTGGGTTAACAGCTAAGAAATGAAGAATTGCCTTTTTCAGTTATATAATGAAGGATAGCTACTGCTCCTCTATCACAGAAAACGAAAAAGCCAAGTTTACTCCAAACAGTTTGTACTATAAAGATATAAGTTAATTGATTTGTTTACTCCTCAAATATCTCTTATTTGGTCTATAATAAACCAGGCACTACATCAAAATATGAAAGTAAGGTAAAAATGACTGAGGTTACAATTAAAGTGTATTATAAAATAATAAGATTAGGACTTAGGCTAGATAAACCACTTGTTAATTCAAAATAATGTTATAATTTAACTTTACATTTACTATTTCATCTCTCGTCGAGACAATCAAACCATTCTAGGGAATTTTTTCTTTCTTTTTTTTTTTTTTTTTTTTTGAGACAGAGTCTCAAGTTGTCGCCCTCAGTAGAGTGCTGTGGCATCACAGCTCACAGCAACCTCAGAATCTTTGGCTTAAGTGATTCTCTTGCCTCAGCCTCCCAAGTAGGTGGAACTACAGGTGCCCGCCACAACACCTGGCTATTTTTGTTGCTGTTGTTGTTGTAGTTGTCATTGTTGTTTTAGCTGGCCTGGACTGAGTTCTAACCCACCAACCTCAGTGTTTGTGGCCAGTGCCCTACCCACTGAGCTACATGCACCGCCTAGGGATTTTTTTTTATTTTAAATTTATCTTTGCTTATTAGCTTTTATTATTTTTATTTCTTTTTGTTTTAAGGGACCTTCTCAGGGATTGGATATCTCTGTTAGTATTTCAGCCAGACAAAATACTCTGCTCAGCTTGTAGGATTGGAAAAACACCTTCTGTACACCTAACTTAACTAACACTTTCTGCAAAGTGAACCTCTCACTATAGATTCCTCTCTGTTAGGAACTGATACTCCATTATTAAAATTCCATCCTGTCTTCTTAAAAAATTTAGATTTAGTTCCATGTGATAGACAGAATTATAAAATGGCCTGCCATGACTGCTTCCTTTTATAATTCTTCCCCACCCCCTGTCCAATGTGGATAGAAGTTGTGATTATGGTGAAAAATCACTTACTCGATTATGTTAGTTGGCAAAAGGGATTTTTGTAGGCATAACTTAGTTTATTTATCAGTTGACATTGCATTAATCATAAAGGAGATTGTCTAGGTTGGCTGAGTTAATAATGTGAGCCTTTTATATCTGGGCTTAATGTCAAAGATAGGAAGATGGAGATTCAAAACAGCAGACATGGACTCCTGCTGGAGGAGGGAGCCATGGGCTCTCTAGGAACTACTAAGGGCCTTGGTTGACAGGAAAAAAATCAATATGTCCGTCTTGAATCCTGAAGGAAGTAAATTCAGTACAAAAAACTGAATGAGCTTGGAAGAGGACCCCAAAACTCAGATGAAGTAGCAGCCGTACCCAGCACCTTAATTGCAACCATGTGGGACCCTAAGCAAAGAATCCACTCAGGCCATGATGGACTCTTGATCCACAGAAACTCCAAGATAATAAATATGTGTTATCTGAAGCTGCTAAATGTGTAGCAATTTGTTGCACAGTAGTAGAAAAGCAAAACTTTCTATATATAAGATGAGGAAGTACTAAGGAATGAAGCCAGAGACAAGAGAGTAAGAAATAAGGGTAACTGGTCACTTACAGGTATCTTCCCTCCAGGTGCCCATTTCTTAATTTTCCTTGAAAATAGACCCACATTCCTTTTTTCTGCTCCAATCTCTTTCTTTCCACTCACAGCATATGGGAAGGGTACACACCTGTACAGCCTTTCTTCATATATTTCCTGCATCCTTTCACCTGCCCAACATTATTCATTTTTGCATCTGTAGCTTCTACATAGTTAATGCAGAATTCCTAGAGGGATGCACATTTCTTTTTTAAAGAATTTGTGAAAATAGTGACTAATTCTCACATAAATTGGATTTAATTTTGATCAAAGTACGTTATTTGAAGAATAATTTTTAATTCAACTTGTTAATATGTTCTTTTGGATATTATATCCTCATTTATAAGTGAAATATGTTTGTAATTTCCCTTTATAATAATATATTTTTTTCAATTTTAATATCAGGTATATCCAGATGAAGTAGAATGATTTTAAAGTATTTCTTCTTTTTCTATTGCCTATAAGATTTGGCATGATCTGTTTTTTGAAATTATCTTCTATTTTTATTTATAAATATTAGTTGTCTATTTTTGAGACTTTGGGAAAAAAAGGAAGTTAACTGATGACTCCATACTGAATCTCAGAGTCAAAGCATTCTATGATAGACATACTTTTATCTGACAATGTGAATGTTACTTTTTTGCATTATTATAACTATTATTATTATTATGCTCAATATTTCATTGCAGCAATCATCTGATTTATTTTCTGAATGTATTTATCTTCATTCGTTCTTTACAAGGTTTTTGTTTCTAGTTCTTATCTTAAACATTGTTATTGTTATTAAATTTTAAGCCTCTTTAATATTGTGAAGGCAACAAGTGGAAACCAAATAAACACATGTATATGTGTAGAGAAAATTTAAAAAATTAAAATAAAAAAAATTTATGATAGTTTAAATGGATTTGAACATGAACTATAGCAGTTTCAAAATATTTGTAGAATATTACACCATTCTTAGAAGAAAAATACAAACATGAATATATGATTTTTCTCTGCTGGATTGTAGCACGTTGTCTCAGAGCATGATGGGCAATGACGGAACTGTATATTTGCTGTTCGTCCATCAGGCCTGGTGTCTGTTGCCTGGTCCTTACTCCTGTTCACTCCACTCTGCCCCAGTGGGTCTTCATATCCACTCAAAAACAGTCTTTCCTACAGGCACTCATGTACATTATTGGTAGGAATATATATTAGTACAACCACTATGCAAAACAATATGGTGGTTCCTCAAAAAACTAAAAGTAGAACCACCATATGACTTAGCAATCCCACTGCTGTGTATATATTCAAAAGAAAGGGATACAGTATATTGAAAAGATAGCTGTACTCCCATATATAATGCAACACTGTTCACAGTAGCCAAGATTTGGGATCAACCTAAGTGTCCATGAACAGATGAATGGATAAAAAGATTGTGGTATGCATACACAATGGAAATATTTGAGGGGTCTCATGTTACCACTAAAAGAAGATAATTATAAAAAAGAACACACTGTTTTATGTTGAAGACTATGGTCATTAAAATAAAACTTTAAAAAACAGTAGAAAAATAAGTATTTAGAAGTCTCTTAGCAAGTAATAAGAAAGAAAACAAGAGAGATGAGAAACACAAGAGCCACCAAGGATCAACTTAAGGGGTCTAATATTCATTCTAGAAAGAATAAGTTAAATGGGAGAAAGGATAGAAAATAAATGATAGAAGAAAATTTTCCACAGTTGAAAGACCTTAAGCCTTAGATTTACAGAGTTCCCTGAAAACTCAACACAATGAATGAATGAGAGATACACAGACAGAGTGACCCTTGAATGAAAAATTTTCAAGGAGTCCATAGAGAAGAAAACTTGTAAATAAGAATATTCTAAAAAGGTATTTAGATTTAAAAAATATCACTCACAAGTATGAATCTGACAGAGTCTTCACTTCTCCTAAGCATCCACAGATTCTGGGTGAAAAAAAAAATCAATGCTTTTCAAGTTCTGAAAGAAAGTATGTTCAATCTAGAATTCTATAGCCAGCCAAATTATCAACCTGAAGGGATTTTAGGTTTCGGATAAACAAGTTTTCAGACATAGAAAAAAAGTTTACTTTCTATTTATGTTGAACTTGCTTAGAAATATACTAGCAAAAGAAGTATTAATCAAGAAGATTAATCAATAAGAAGGAAAACATAGCAACCAGGAAACAACTGTTCCATCACAAGATAACGATGAGGAAATATTCTACAGTAACTTTCCGCAGACCTAGCAAACAGTTCCAAGGTCTAAGGACTCCTGCAGGGAGATCTCCAAGACAAGAGGTAGAGTAAATAGGAGAGTAGAACATGAAACATAACTAAAATTCATTTTTTAAATTTGAGATATAATAAAGAAATATGATTCTCAGAAGAATAAAAAATAATAGAAACTTGAACAAAAGCCAAAATTGCTTTAAACCTAATGATCTAAATGGGTTGTAAATAAAAGTTTTAAGTAATTGATTTGTTAAAAATAATTCATTTGACCCTAATAAGAGGAATCTCCTTCTTTAAGTGTCCCAGAGGTTCAAAAATCCTACTGAAAGAATACAATCTGTTGAGCTTGTCATTAAACAATCTTAATATATTCATAACATAGTCATAACCACATAAACAGTCTTCATTCATTGTCAACCATTAGATCTAACCTATATACACATAGGAGTTTGTGTTTATAAAGAGTACTGTTTGAAGCCATATTGAATGTAATTCTTACAACCCAGCTAACCATCCGAATGGTTAGCTGGTCAAAGATGAGATTTAGGAGATGGTGGAAAGAGCAAGAAGGAAGTTGAAGGAAAGTAAAATCTTTAAAACATACACATTATGAAATGGGAAGTTAAAAAATATTATTTAAAAAGTTCATGTTACAAAAAATATAAAAAGATAACTGTGTTATTTAAAATGTAAAGTACCATGAAACATTAGTAGAAAGAGAAATAAGAGGTTAATTATATGGGAAACATATCTTACATTTTGTATGGGGAAATTAGTAGATATTGTGTTAATAAAGCAAATCAAGAAATGAAGCTGTACATGTATTCACTAGAGTTGCCTAATTAACTGTAGAACTAAAAGCAGGAGCTGGAGAATCATGTGTTTGGAAAAGAGGTGTCAGAGGGCTTACTTTTAGTTATAAATCCTTGTGTATTTTTGGCTTTTTATGTACATGAGTGATGAGGATTAAACACATTGTTTTAAAGTTGGGGTACTAAATCATAAAGAACTGATAGAGAACATTTAAATTTGTAAGCCAAAGTACAAAATACATGGCCAAACCTCACAAATCCTAAAATGTTTGTACATGTCTTTATAAATAGGTATATTTGACAAATGTTTGATACAGGTGTTGCATGTCAGTGATTATAATATTATCCCTAGTAGGTTATGGAACTGATACACATTTAAGCCAGCAAACTTAGATACAATGGGGTTATAGATTTAAGAATGAATTAAAATCTCTTTCTGTTTTGTCAATTTAATCTACTCCAGAGTGTCCTTTAACTTAACTTTCAAACTTCAAATAAGCCATAACTGAATAATTCCCAATATTAGTAAATAATTTTCCTGAGTATAATTAATACATTTAAATATCTGGCTTATTGAGCCTTGAAGAAGGAGAATGAACAATGGGGCAGAAAGAAGCCAGCAAGGATACTGAAGTGAGAATACATATTAAGAATGCAGTTTTGATTGTCAAATTCAACCATATGCAAATGGACTTATAAAGAACAAATGGATTTTTTGTTCTCCTGCCTCAATAATAGTGGGTTTCCATTTCTATCATATAACTGGTTTTTCTTAGCCCGTCTACTTTCACTAAAAGCACATTTATCATCAGGTACCATTTATTGAAAATACTGCTCTCTATTCAAGAGAGAATTTCAGTATGTATAGAGAAAAGGAGTATGTGTAGATGCTATGCCTTTGAATGACCACTCAAAAACTTACTTTCTCGTGTAGAGGAGATAACACTTAATAAAGTCAAAGCCCTCCCAATTGTTTAACTTTAAAAAATCAGCAAGTCATAACTTTGAAGCATTTGAAATAAAAACAAGTTTCCCTAGTTCTGTAGAAGCCTCAACTTGCCTCTGCTTTTAAAACTTTTAAAAAAATTAAAAGACTTTGAGTTTGGTGTAGGATTCTTTGCTTTTCATAAATATGAATTGCATTAACAAATTATCATTTTTACTACTATAGTATGAACTTTTGACAGGTTCTTTGAAAATCTCCTTTATTGAATATGATTTTATGCCCTTCTTTAGTATTAGCCAGAGGCAAGGTCAATATTTTAAAAGTTCAATGTTTCTCTTATTTTTAATAAATAATGGAAGTCAGGGTTAAACTTGGAATTTCATTAACATGATCTTAACCAAAGTGTAATGCAAATCATAACTCGCATATGACTTGTAACATGGGAGCATTTAATATCAGCATTTCCATGTGCTTAACACTCTGCTCTTGTAGCTGAATAACATTTAATACTGAAACCACTTAGAACTTTCAAACAACTTCAAACCAACTCTGTACTGTGATATCATCTCTGTCAACAAAGAACCCAGACACAATTCTGAACTTCAATAGTGCACATGTGAATAATTGTTCCCCTTTGTACTTAAGTATAAATGAGTGAGTTCCTTTTTCTTATTTCAAATCATTTATTTATTCATTGACCCATATTTCAATATTTTATTACATGTCCATTATATTTCAGGCCACTCTGTTAGAATATCATGGGGAACAATAATCTTACACTTAGTAAACTTAAAGTTTCAGGGAAGAATGAAATAGGTCAGTAGTCTTATTTGACTATAGAACCCAGGATCCCAGTTCCCGAAACCAGTCTTTCTAATGCATTTGGGGCTGGAATTCTGCCCAGAGCACTGCCCCACTACAGTTGGATTTCAACAACTTTCTTGCAGACTTTGCGGAAGTTGTCTGGCCTTGTGCTTTCACTTGACATTTGGCTATTTTATCTGCTCATAGTCCCTCCTTTGATCACAAAGACCTGATGGATATTTCTGATTTCTTGGATGTGATCATTCCCATTCTGTCTGCCTTAATGATAAATAATTAAGTCAACTTCCATCATACTCTCTCCCTTTGCCTCCTTCTCCTTTATCTCTACCTTAACTCAAATTCTTTATCTCTTGCCTAAGCAAAATTTTCTTTTAAAACAGTTTTGCAATCTCGTTTGTTCTACTCTAGTGTATAATTTATCTGCTCTTTTAAAAAGGCTTATTGGGTGGCGCCTGTGGCTTAGTGAGTAGGGTGCCAGCCCCATATACCGAGGGTGGCGGGTTCAAGCCCGGCCCCAGCCGAACTGCAAAACAAAAAAATAGCCGGGTGTTGGGGCGGATGCCTGTATTCCGAGCTACTCAGGAGGCTGAGGCAGAAGAATCGCCTAAGCCCATGAGTTGGAGGTTACTGTGAGCTGTGTGATGCCATGACACTCTACCAAGGGTTAATAAATGAGACTGTGTCTCAAAAAAATAAATAAATAAATAAAAAGGCTTATTATAACTTACATCAAAAATACATAAATCCTAGTGTAAAATTCTCTGGATTATTATAAAACGAATATGCACCTAAAACTACTACTCAAGTCTAAGAGTAGAACACTATCAGCACCTCAAAACCACCCCAAAGCCCAATCCTACCTATTTTCTTCCCCCACATTCCCAAAGGCAAGCACTATCCTGACCCCAACACTGTACATTCATACTATATTACATAATAATAATAGGCCACTGTTACTGAACTGAAAACAAATACTGGCACATCATATATATCCTATACTCAGGTTTTTTATGTTCATCATCACTATCCTAAAGCTTCCTTTATGTTCTTGCATATAGGTGTGGTTCATTCAGTTTCACTACTATGTAGGATTCCACTGTATAAAAATAACATGAATTGAATTGTTTATCCATTGCATCATTGGCTAACATTTGAGTTGTTCCCAGCTTAGCCTATTACAAAAATAATGCTACTATCAACATTCATGTGAAACTTGTGGTGAACATGTACACCCATGTGTGTTGTGTTATAATTAGGCATGAAATATTTTGTCAAAGGGTACATATGTGTCCAACTCTAATAATGCCAACTGTTTCTCTAAAGTGGTTATGCCCCGTATAGTCCCACCAGCAGTATATGTGAATACCCTAAAGCTTTTTAACACTTAGTCTGTAAGTCTTTTAAATATCAACCATTCCGTGAGTGTGTTGAAGGGTTTTATTTTGTTTTTAATTTTCATTTCTCTGATGACCAACAGGTTTTCAAATGTTTATTGACCATCTTAACATCCTATTTTAGAAGAATGCCTTGTTTAAGTTTCTTATTTGTACTTATTTGGGGTTTTGTAATGTTTTTATATCATGGTAACAAATTCTTTCACATTCCTCTGTTCCATCCTCTTGAGTCTATACAGGCTTGTGACTTCTTTGACAATAGATAAAAACTTTCCCTTTCCCATTAAAAAAAAAAAAATCAGAGCTTCAGGGACCTGTTGGATATAATATCAAAGAGTCTAATATATTTGTAATTGGAGTCCCACAAGAAAGGAAAAAAGAAAGTGGAGCAAAAGATGTAGTTAAATAATTATTTGATAACTAAGAAAATGCCATGAATGCTATGTCAACCAGTTCAATGAAAATGTTTCAGATTGTATATAAAACCAACACATCGTACCCCATGATTACGTTTATGTACACAACCATGATAGGAAAAAAGGAAAAAAAAAAAAACAACAACAAAAATAGGAAGAAAAAAATAAATAATTATTTGACATTTCCCCAAATATTATAGTCAAAAAACCCAGTAAGCGTCAAATAGGATAAAGGAAAGGAAAACCTCTCTTGGGCAAATTATAGTCCAACTACTGATCTTCAAAGTTAGGGAAAACAAAACCTCTAATTAGGGAAGAAAAAAAACTAATTACATGTAGGGAAATAGCAATTCATAAAATATTTAGAGGAAAGTAACATTCCTTGGGGATAGGCAAACTTTCCTTGGACAATAATAAAAAATGAAAACATTAAGAAGTTAAACTTGTTAAGAAATGAATAACCAAACTGAAGCTATCAAGACATTTATAAGTAATAATAATTAAGATAATGTTGAGTTTATTCAGGGTAACAAATCAAGTGGGCTGTAAATCTAATTATAAAGGTAAAATCGTAAAGATTTTTGATATAACATAGGAAAATGTTTTGATAGCCTTAAAGTAAAATACTTCTAAATAATAAACAGAAAGCAAACTAAAAGCTAAATTAAATATGATAAGTAAATTAAACTACACTAAATTTAAAAATATTTGTTCACCTCAAGACATACCAAAAAAGTTTTAAAAAATAAAACACAGAGTAGAATAAGATATTGTAAAACATTGTTGACAAAGGGTTTGTAGCCAAAATATATAAAGAACCCCTACAAATCTATAAGAAAAATAGCTATTCTGGTTATGTATTCCTGTTTAAGAAACTGCTACAAAACTTAGAGTCTTAGAATAATAATCATACAATTATTTTTTATATTGTATGTTATTAAGTTAATAATTCAGGGATGGTACAGTGGGTGGTTCTTCTGTCCCATGTGGCACCAATGGAATCACCAGGTAGTGTCTGCTGGGAGATGAGCTGGTACAGAGGACCTAAGACAACTTTATTGACATTTCTCTCACCTTGGTAGAGATGGCTGAAAGGCTATGCCTAGCTGGGATAGGATACCTACACCTTCTCCAGCATGGTCTCATGGTAACTGAGCTTTTTATGTGGCCACTCCAGGCTTTAAGATTAGCATTGAACTCTCTCTAAGAGTTGCTCAATGATTACTGAGTCCCTCACATGACAAGATTTATCATATTCTCCTGGTTGAAACCAAGAGGATATAATGGAGTTGGCAGAAAAAGAAAAAGTAAGCTAGGTGGTTAGTGAATGCCACACCCTTAAGAAGAGTCGTTGGTGTCTATTTTACCCCAGTCTACATGTTATCTCCTTGAAAGGCTCAGATTCATTTAAGAATCTCATGGATCCTAGGTGATCCCATCATGATAATGAACTTTAGGAAACCAGAGTCTAAAGAGGGAGTTGTTGACAACCAGCAGGAGTCAAGGGAATGCTCTGTTAATGGGTCTGCAGTAGGCATTCCAACCCCAGCAGGAAAGTTCCAAGAAGTCCTAAAGGAGACCCAAGAAACAGGGCATTTCCCTCAGAAATCAACCTAAATTGGCTCACAGCATCAGCTTAAAGCAGAACTGGATTAAGAAAAGAAAGTAGAATTGGATCAGGCCACTCTCCTCCACGACAAGCATCCAGAGACTGTTTAAGGCTAAGCTGGATGAGCAGAGAAACATTAATAGGACCAGAGTAGGGATTTTGATGCTATTTAGGAGTGGGGATATGTAATCAATAGAATGGAATAGGCTTTATTGTACTATTACAGTGACCAGAAAAACTATGAGTTTTGTCAAATTTTTCATCTAAGAGGTGAAAAAAATGAATGCACAAAGAAAAATTGAAATTAGGGAGAAAGAATAACCTTGGCATCTGCTTGTGTGTGTGTGTGTTCTAAAGGATCACTACTATTGATATTATATGGTATCCACATATTATAGTTATCCATCAGTCATATATCTTCTTGTTATTATGAATACATATATACAGTATTTATATACATATATGTAAAACACTGAAATAGTGATAGTGACACATATGAAAATTTTATCAATAGTTTTAGTTTTTGTTCTTAAACATATTCTGCAATTGATATGCAGTCTGTTCAAAACAGAAAAAAAGGAATAAAGTTTCTTTTATTTGAGTATGTAAGTGTCTTAGTCTTTAAGGACTGCTGTAACAAAATACCATAAATTTGGTAGCTTATAAAAAGCAGAAATGTATTTCTCATAATTCTGGACGTTTGGAGATCTGAAATCAAGGCATTGGCAGATCTGGGATCATCTGAGGACCCTTTTCCAGATCCATAGATCTCACCTTCTTACCATGTCCCCACACGATAGACGGTAGACGAGACAAAGAGGCTCCTCATTCCTCTTTTATCACCTGCCGAATCTCATTCATGAGGACTAAACTTTCAGGATCTTATCACCTCACCAAGGAATGCCTCTTAATCAGGGTTATGATTTCAAGATATGAATTTGAAGCAAACACGAAGAGTCAGAGTATATAGCAGCAATGAATTAGTTAACAAACAAGTATTCCAGATATTCTAATCAGATCCTCAGTGTTATCATTTAAAAAATTTTAATTTTAATAATTTGACACTGAGACCAAATATTTTATCATCTTGTATCTGAAGGAAAAAAAATCACATTTTTCTTTCCAATATTTTTTTTTGATTTTTACAAATATTGTTTATTTTAATGAAGCTGGTACAGACAATATCCATTTAAAACCCACATCCCAGGCCAAAAAGTACAAATAAAACGAAGAAGAGCAGTGTTCTGTTGTATATACTTCTACATGAGTAACTTTATTATTTTCTAATGAAAATTAGAACTTTTCTGGGATCTTCCAACAAGATTTTTTAAAAATCTTAAAATGCCTTCTCTTCAATGAAGCCATCTTTGGAGTTAGTCATTATTCTCACCTTATCTGTAATCTTGACTCTACCTTGATATTCCTCTTCTTTTGGTCCAAACTCTCAGATTTGAAAAGTAGCTTCAAGTTAAGGAAAGGTCATTTTTCTACAGTTCAGTTCTCTGAGAAACTTCCATCTCCCACTGAAAGTCACAGTCCAGGAGTGAAATAATCACATGCTAGAACTTCAGGGCCAAATGGAAAGTCATTATGACTACTTCTTGCATTGATTGATCTTATTTATCACCACAAACCTGAAAATGTGCAGTCCAGAAAACGGTGGCCTCTCTGTGCACACATGTAATTTTTTAAAAGGAGTGGGCAATATGAAGGGGACTGAGGCTTGATCACCAAAAATCAGCACAGTGAAAACAAACGATAATGAATAATGAGCACTAGAATTCAAATTACCAGATGTTTTAAAGAGATGAGGTGCCAGTTTTCAATTGTTTTGAACACCACATTACAAAAGAACTATTTTTTAAAAATAAAAAAGGATTGAGGGAAAAGAAAAAAAATAAAAGAATATCTAAAC
>CAUYRH010082136.1:0-17348 GCA_963574655.1 Perodicticus potto
TCCCCACTTGAAATCTCTCCCTCTACCAGGAGCTTTGGTGTTTTCTGTATTCTTTTATGTAAATCAATTCTGTCTTACCACGGAGGGGTGGGGGGGGAAATAATGTAATGAAGAATAATAAAATACATATATTTAAAAAAAAAAGAAAAGAAAAATATAGATGTTATAAAAGACTTGAGTTCAGAATCTATTATATAAAGAAATATTACAATTTGCTAATAAGATGATAGGCCAATAAAAAATGGACCAGTGATTTTGAAATGACTAGCAATTCCAGGATAAGTTTCTACAAAAGCTGACTAATAGAGTTGTATTTTGACTTGTATGTAGTGTTATACTTCCTCTTCTTCCTGTCTTTTTCTTGTCATGCAAAAGATATTTTGTAGTTGAATTTATTGATCTTTTCCTGTATTGCTTCAGGATTTGAAACATAATTGGAAAAGCTTTCCCACTCTCATGTTTTAAATTACTTTACTCATATTTTCTTCCAATATAGGTTATACTATTTTTTCATTGATAAGGAATTTTTTAAATTTGGTATTTAATAATTGAGAAGTTTAGATTTGATTGTACCTTTTTAAAAGCATTTATCCACTTGTTCTATGATCATTTACCTAATAGTATATCTTTTTCCCAGTTATTTCAAATGCCACCTTTACTACATACATCAAATATCCATATACCATAGACACTTTTTGCACTTTCTATTTGCTTTCATTTCTTTCTATTTGTTCTTGCATTAGCAACACAATCTAATAGTAGTGGCCTCATAGTGTCATTTGAGACACTTTTTATTGGTCTTTATAACATTTTCTTGACTATTTGCTTGTGAGAATCAAATTTACTACCTTCACAAAAGTTAGTGTTTTTATTAGAATTACATATTTATAATATGTAATTTTTGTATTAACTTGAATAACATTGACCTTTTTATGAGTCAAATCATTCAATACACAAGGACAGGGTATCTTTCTGTCCAAGTTTATTTTTGTACTTGTCAATGGTATTTTATTGTTTTCCAAGTATAGATTTTGCATGTTTATTATTCATTTCACTTCCGATTTTTCTCATTTTCTTTGCTGTTACTGTGGAATCTTTCCTTCTGTTATATTTTCTAATTATTTTTGCACATATGAAATAATTTTTGCATGTTTATTTTATATTTAAGTACCTAATGGAATTATATTTTTTGTAATAATATTGACATTTTCATTGATGTTTTTAAAATGTGCTATCAAAATTCATATACATATTTCTATCTTCTTTGTTATAATCATTATACTTTTGATTGTTGTCTTTCTGATTACATTGAGCAATGTCTCCAAAACAAGACTGTGTTGTAATGATGACATCCTTGCCTTATTCCTCTGTCCTAGTGAATATTTATGCCATATTTCTCCATAAGATGCTATCTTTTATATTAAGGAATGAATATACAGACACACATATACATAACCATGTTATAGAGAGATTTGTTAAATCTTATTTCAGAAATATTTTTTAAGTTAAAAATTAATATTGAATTTTCAAATGTCTAAGTATCAAGGAAGACATATAATTTTGTCTCCTGAATTCTACTAAAGTGTTGAATTATATTAATGCCTTTTAAAAAATATTTCACATTCTTACTTTATTATAATAAATGCCTCCTGATCAGGATGTACTATTTTTTCATGTGATGTTTGATTTAGTTTGCTGATATTTTATTTAAGATTTTTTACATTGATAGTCACTAAATAATTATCTTTACTTTAAATTATTTTGGGCTCTGGCTTTCTAGTTTCAATATTATACTCTACTTATAAAAATAATTTCAGTAGTTTCCTTCATTCAGTATCTTCTGTGATGATGTTGTTATTTGTTTACTTCCTTGATCTGTATTTTTTTGAAGAATTTTTATGGAGAAATTAAAATTTTCTAATGGCCATTATATAACATATACCTGGAATTTTTATCTTATACAACCAATGCGTGGTTATTGAAAAAAATTTACTAAGTGAATAAGCAAAAAAAAAAAAAAAAAAAAAAGCAAATAAGCAAAAAGTATATAACTATAATGTTAATAAAAGCAACTGTGACTCGGCGCCTGTAGCTCAAGCATCTAGGGCACCAGGCACATACACCAGAGCTGGCAGGTTCGAATCCAGCCCAGGCCTGCCAAACAACAAAAACAACTACAATCAAAAAATAGCCGGGCCTTGTAGCGGAAACCTGTAGTCCCAGCTACTCAGGAGGCTGAGGCAAGAGAATCACTTAAGCCCAAGAGCTTAGGTTGCTGTGAGCTATGACATCACCGCACTCTACCAAGGGCAACATAGTGAGACTCTGTCTTAAAAAAAATAAATAAGTAAGTAATGTTACCATTTTGAATAATCCTTTTACCAGATAATAAAAAAATAATACTGATCAACATAAGAAAAATCAATGTACCTTAAATACTCTTCTCTCAGTAGAATATCAGTTGAAAATCCTAGCTTTTGATTTATTAATACATTTTGTCCTTTAAAATAAATATATTTTAATGTATTTTGATATTCATAGCTCTTCTAATGAGCTAATGATTCTATAACGTTGGAAAAGTAAAAGATGGCTCTTTAAAAAATAGGAAGTACCTCATTTAAATTGTACCAGATGGTATCACACTATAATATTACTTTTACTATGTACAAAAACCCAAAAATTGACTAAAATGAAGGTTATTATCCTGCAGGCAGAAATTTTTTAGTGCTTATTTTAACCTTCCCCTTTAAAATACTCATCATATACTCATTGAATTTCTATTCTCAGTAATAAAGCTTCAAATGCTTCTTATATCTGGATCTTAGTACCAAATTTAGGTATTGTTACATGGATATTTGATACATATTTTTTTAAATAGCAAAAGTACAAAAGATTTATTTTCTTGATTCCTGCTCCTCTGTTTCTCTTTTCTTTATTTCTTTATCTTTTCTTTTCTTTCTTTCTTTCTTTTTTTCATTTTTTTCCCCCCTGGGAACAGTCTCACTTTTTCCCCCTGGGTAGAGTGCTGTGGCATTGTAGCTCACAGCAACCTCAAACTTTTGAGCTCAAGCGACTCTCTTGCCTCAACCTCCCAAGTAGCTGCGACTACAGGTGCCCTCCACAATGCCCAGCTGTTTTTAGAGATGAGGTCTCGCTCTGTCTCTGGCTGGTCTGCAACCTGTGAGCTCAGGCAATCCACCTGCCTCAGCTTCCCAGAGTGATAAGATTACAGGTTTGAGCCACCATACCCAGCCCTGTTTCTTGTGTTCCTGTGGGTTTTTTGAATGTTTTGTTAGACTTCTTTCTTGTTTTTATTTACAGTATTTTTATTTTTAATAGTGGTACAGGGTAATAACAATGTGTATATGTTATTATATATAATATAGTAGCTTGTCAGTCTACTGTTATCATTTCACTACTTTGAGTGAAGTTTAGAAAATTTACTCTCATTTAGGTCCTTTTACCTTCCTACTTTTAAAATAAACTTTACTTAAATATTTCCTCCACATACACTGAATACAAAGTTTTTGATTTAGTCATCAGACATGATACAAAAGTTTCATGAGAAGTAGGATTATTGTATTTACTCCTGTTTTGGCCCATTACAATGTTATTTTCTTCTGAGGTTCCAAACCTTCAATTAACATTTCCTTCCTATTTGTAGAATTTCTTGTAGTGACTCTTTCATGGTAGTTTGCTAACAATATATTTTCTTCATTTTTCTTTTTCTGAGGATGTCATTATTTCTTCTTCAATTTTTAAGGGTATTTCCACCGGATATAAAATTTGAGGTTGAGTTTTTTCTTCCAATGCTTGAAGGATGTTGTCATTTTTTTGTGACCTCTATGGTTTTAGATGAGAAATTAGTATTTTCTTCCAAGTAATATGTTATTTCTATCTGGCTGCTTTGAAGATATTGGTCTTTACTTTTCAGAAGTTTACTTATGAGGTAGATACCTTGGCAGAGATTTATTTGGGTTTATTCTATTTGCAGTTTCTTAAATCTGTAGTTTTATGTCTTTCACCAAATGTCAGGTTTTAGTCATAATTTCTTCGAATACTTTTTCAGTTTTGCTCTCTCTCCTTTCCTTCTAAGGCCCCAATCTCCTAAGTGATCTTTTGTTATTGTTCCACAGGTCCTTGAGACCATAATTATGTTCAATCCATTTTTTTTTTTTTTGCTGTTAAGCAGATTGGTAAATTCCACTGATCTGTCTTCAAGTTCTCTGATACTATCCTCTGTCACTCACATCCTACTTCTGAGCACATTCAGTGAACTTTTAAAATTTTTGGCTATTGTCCTTTTCAGTTTTTTAATTTCCATTTGGTTTTTTGTTTTATAACTTCTATTTCTTTACTGAAATTTTCCATTTTTTTCATTTGTTTCAAGAGAACATTGCTCTTTGATGTATTTTTATGGTGGTTGCTTGTCAAATTGTCCCAACATCTGATATATCTTGGTGCTGGCATCTGTTGCTTGCTTTTCTAACTCATGTTGTAATTTTCCTGGTTCTTGATATGATAAGCAATTTTCAATTGCATTTAGATGTTTTGGGTATTATATAATAATATGAGAGTCAGGTTCTTAAGTAATTATCTTTTCTGTGCAGGCCATGCCCCTATACAGGTGCGCCTCAAGGCCTGGAAGGTGTATATGTTCACCTTCTTACAGGGGCTCATCTACCGCACCCTTGCAAACACAGGCACTCACATGGTTCTCTTACAGTAGCGTGTGAGTGGAATCTTGGGCTCCATTCTGGGCCTATCTGACACTAGATGAAGAGAAATGGAGTCAATTATCCCTGCCTGACACTACTACCCACCCCTTCTGTCTCTTTGATGCCAGGTTGGGGTGGAGGCTCAGCTCCTCATTGGACCCTGGGGCCAAGTGGGATAACTATTCCAATGTCAACTACCGTACCTCTTACCATGTCATTTCACCTCCATGTGGATGTGGGATTCAGTTCCCCTTAAGTCTTGCTTATACCTGGGTTGAGGGTAAACTGGAGCATATATGAGCTGCAACTTCCATCTCCTTGCTCAGTCTCACTGATGCTGGGTGGTAGCAGTGGCCCAAGTCCTCACTGGGCTTCACTGCTACCAACCTGGGAAAGAAATTGAAGCACTGCCCACTTTCCCAGGCAGTGGATAGATTATCATTTCCCTGCTTAGCCTGTTGGACATCAATTAGATGTGAAAGAATCAGAGTGCTGCTGATTTTCAACTACATCAGGGATTGGAGTGGAAGATCAACTTCACACTCCCTGGCAGGAACTATAGAAATACGAGGTGTGATTGTATTTTTACCCTTGGAAAAGTGCTTATCTAGCATTGGACAGTATTGCCAAGGAAGCTCACATGTTACCCGCCTTGGTTTGGGATGAACAGGTTTTTCTTGGAGATTTGAAATGTGACTGTTGGCACTTCTGGTTTGGAAGCTTCTCAGTTGCCATGTCTGGGATATGTGGGAGCCAATTATGAGACCCAGGGACCACATCACCATGTCTTAAGTCTCATGATCTCTTTGAAGTCAAGTTTTTTCTTTTTCTATTTTGTGGAATTCCTACCCTTGCTTGTAGTGTTACATCCAGGGTTTTATATTTTTATTTTTTTATTGTGAGGGGTGCGGACCTGGACGAAATGGAACTACTCCATTTAGGCAGAACCATAGCTCCCTACCATAGAGAGTTAAAATTTGTAAGAATTACACTGGCCTTTATATTTTACTTCACATATTGGACACTAACCTGGTTGAGGACATATTTAGCTGCCCAACCCCCCTTGTCAAATTAGACCCTAGAAGCAAGAGCAGACCAGCTTTAATCTGTTAACCTGTTAAAAGAAGGTGAAAGAAAAAAAAACCTTTCCTCTAAATAAGTAAGGCAGAATTTTTAATATGTCTTTAGATGATAAATGATAAGTGAAGATATTTGATCTGGGACAAGTCTAATATTTCCTGTAGATTTATATCTACCATTTAGCACCACCAGGTTTAGTTCATGAACACACTTAATGATAAATATCCCTTTTAGATTAATTTTTCTATATCTAAAATACTGCCCAGTGGGAAATGATGGCCAATCCATTCCCCAGTGGCTTCAGGTAGGGAAATACTGAGTTGATCATCAATCTTACCCTTCAGTCCTCCAGGGAAGATTATCTTTGTAGAAGGTTGTAAAGCTAAATAAATTTAAAAGATTATTAGAGAGAGATTATAAATCTAAGCATAAGTTCATGATTCTGGGCACCCATTAGAGTCACCTGGGGAATTAGAAAAAAAAAATACTAATGGGTCTGTATTGCTCTAGATCAATTACATAAGAATTTCTTGGGTAAAGCCTGGACATCAGTACTTTTGTGACGCTCTCAAGATATTCTAATGTACAGCCAAGATTGAAAATAGCTCATATAGGTGGGTGTTGTTTTCCGTGACAAGGGAAATCGTGTTTTATAACAAATTGGATCTCCTATACCAGATAAAATCTCAGGACTGAATAGAAGTGTTAGTTAGAGGAGAGAGCAACTCAAAAGCAGTCCTTCTTAAGATTGCTCATCCACTTTCAAACTTAGCTGTTGACTTATTTGCTGACAGAATGTCTTTTCAAACCAGGAGAAAGACTGGACAATGCTCCAAATATATTTTCCCCAACAAATAAAGAATCCAACACCAATGAATCTGTAGAAATGGATGTTGTAAAATTCAAGTCTCTCGTACAGAAATCATGTCAAGCATTAAGTCCTTTAATTGTGGCATACACAACATGCTGACTTACATAATGGGAACTTTCCCTGTCTGGCAGTACCTGCCAGTGAACCCACCAGGAGTAAAGCACCCACGCTCTTAGATTCTCACGTAGGGAGCCCTGAAGCCTGAACCCACAGATCCTGATTGAAAGCTCATCTTGAACCTGGAAAACCAATCTCATTTTGTCCCTGGAGAGCATTCCTAAGCAGGAGTTTTAATTTCCAAAACTTCAAAACATCTAGGCTCGTTACTTGTAATGGTGAGTTGGCTGCCCCGGAAAATGATGAAGGACTCGTACCCAGGGGAGTGGTGTTGGCCCAAGAGGGATGATGACAAGAATATGCCGTGTGTCAATCCAGAAAGGGCTACCAGGGGTGCCAGTGCCTGTGGTTGCATACAGACCCACAAGTTATATAAGAATGTGTCTGGGCTTTCATAGGAAAAAAATCACACTTCTTTGTCAGTGGAATCTGGCACAGAGATATGATGAAAGTTTCTGGATAAGATGAATCTTGTTATTAGGCATTAGAGGTTATTTCATTCACCCTTCAGGGAATGCCACTCCCATCAGTCATTAACTTTTTCTTCCTTGGGTATATAGACAAAGGACTGGAGAACACCAGACATAACCATCTCCTTTTCCTAAGTGAGGAAAGCCTGTGGTCTGTGATACAGGCTCTCTGCTTCTCCTTACGTTTTGATGGTCTGTGTTTTCCTGATTGGCCTATCATGGGCTCTGACAAATTAAGAGAACTTCTACAGTTGATCTCATTTACAAAATTCTACATGGATTTCACTCTGTCCAGGGTCTAGATAATTATTGATACTAATGGGGCACTTGCAGCAATATGCCCTGGTGTCCAGTATTCTTGAGAATCATGTTTCTCTTGATTTGAGGTTTAAGATTTGGAGTTTTCTATTTCAATTGGTCATTTTTTTTTTTGGATTAACCAAAACAGTAAGGAGGCTTGAAAGTGACAGAAGGTTAACCACCCTTGCTTCTAGAAACTTTATAGGCAAATTTAGCAATCAATAATCTGCACTGTGTGTAGAATAAGTAGTTTTCCTTGGAAGATACATCATCCCTATATTTCAGATAAGGACTAGAGGATGATTTAATATTCTTGAGATGATGATTTAACAAAAATTTGTTGAATGCCTACTATATGCTAATATATACAGAAATGGGTTAATGTGATCTCTGTCCTTCAGAAGTTAATAGATGACCGCAGTCTTTCTATTTTCATAAGAACGTTCCCTGACTAAGGGTTCCAAGCAAGTTTAACTTCTTTGTAGTTCACCAGTGATTACATAACCGACTGAGGTCCTTAATTCTAGCCTTGGCTATAATTACTGCTGCTTGACTTACTTATCTTTCATTTTACATATTTATTACTAAAGCTTTTCTAAATAAAGAACTCCACAAGCATTCAAATTATATGAAGATGGCTCACCAGACCAAGTGCATAAATTATACTTGGTGGCACTTTAAAATCTTAGCAGGCTGCCATCAATGTTCTCAATATTTATCAGCCATCTCTTATACGTCTGTGTCCAAAAGAAGAGCAAGCCTAATTGTCTCCATCTACGCGGAGCACCATCACACACACAGTGCACATGATTAATCAGGTCACCCAATATAATAAGCAAGAGTAAAATGAAAATAGGAGCCCATGATGGGTACATACAATGTTTGAAAATATTTAACTCATTTGCACTTAATGATGGTTGCAACATTTCTCTGAAATTAAGACAATTACCTCAACGTATATCAGATGTTGGAAGCTGAAATGGAAGAGAAAAAAAATCCTTTTGAACTTTATAAGCAAATGACTGGTGACGAGACGTCAGCTGTATTCCATTACTTCTTTCCACATTGGCTAAGTAAATTATGTGCTCATTTGTTTATTGCCTTAATAAATGAGAGGCCAGAAAGTGTATACGTTCCTACAAGTGAAATATTTTCAGCTAAAGGAAGCCTGACTAATTTGAGTTAGATTTAAATCCTCTGTCTTTTGTAATGATTCATACCATGAGACAGTGAAAGAGTAATCAGCTTCTAATTCTGATGTGGTCAGTGACTCACCAAGAGAGAACCTGGGAAATGCACTTTTTTTTTTTTTTTCTGGGCAATGCTCTTAACCAGAGGACTGTGTCTCCTCAACTCTAAAAGGATAAGACTACACCATTTCTTTGGGCTCTCCCGAGCACTGCGATTCTGTGCTACCAGATAAGATTCTAAGGGGTTTTATATTTATAACTTAGTCCTAAGTCTAATAAAATTCGTCTGGTATTATTAAAGCATATTCTTACAGTGTCAAGTTCATTTAAGGATGGAGGTACATCCTAGGCTGAGAAATACTTCAGGGCCAAGACCCATGATGTAGTTGCAGCAATAAAGTTGCTGAGCTCTCAAAGGAGAATGGGGCTGATGAGATATTACCATGAGCTATGGTAATGTAAATGAAAATGCTTTGCAAACTATTTGGGGCTATATAAACGTCAGATATTAGGCATTATTATTACCTTCTCCATTTATTGAGAGACCAACTTACACAACTGGCGCTAAGGAGACTGTGGACCAGTTGGAAGAAAAGCCATTTTTCTTCCTGACATTCCTTCTATTCCTTCATCCTACCAGTATTTATGGAGTTCCTTCGACTTGCGAAGTAGCAGAGGGAGAATTAAAGAGGTGTCTAAGACCCTATCACTATGCTCAGTGAGTCTACATCTATTAATACGTACGGAACACCACTATTTTTCATTAATGTGTACATGACAATTTTCACTGACTAGATTTTAAGTTCTTCGAAGGCCCAAATTAGATTTTTGTTTCTTTGGAGCTCCTTCACACCGTTCAAGAGGCTAGAGGGCGTGTTGATGCTGAAAGAAAATAAATGTTTCTTGAAAATATAAAAAATAATCTGTGATTATTTAGATCCTTGAAAGTGCTACACAAATATAAGTTATTACCATCATGTTTAAGAGTTCCTCTAGTGCAACTCGAGAAGACATCCAGACACTTAGATTTCATTGCTTTCAAATAACATTGATAACAATGGAAAATAATAATACGAAAAATAATCAACTTTTCTAGAGCACTAGTAATGTGCCAGTACTACGTTATGTGTTTATGTGCAGGATCTTATTTACTCTCCTTAACAATCCTATGAAGTTGAAACTTACCTCCATTTTACAGATGAACAGAACATAATTTAGAGACGATAACCCAAATGACAGCGTTAGTGGGTGGCACAATGAGGACCCAGACTGAGGCAGTAGAATCGCCAATACCTGAAAGGTGATATGGCTGAGGGCTGATTCTAGCTGATTTACCACATTAATCACTAGACTAGTGGTTTCAACAGAGGGTGATTTTGCCACCCAGGGGATAGTTGACCATGTCTGGAGACATCTGAGAGTGTTACAACTGTGGGAGTGCTGAGGAACTGAGAGGCCAGAGGCCAGGGTGCTGCTGCCTCCCCTACAAAGAACCATTTCCATGGCAAAGAAGGATCTGGCCTAGAATGCCCACAGAGAATCCCTTCCCCTCTCTCCCATGCTGGCATGGATGGGTTGTTAATGGTGGCTTCCTTCTTATAGCTTGTGCGGTCATGATCACACATGACCTAAAAAAGGCAGCACAGGATCGGGTAAGAATGATGGTAGAGTTATCACCCTAGAGCTTTAATGACAATGCCATGTAGGTTATTTATATTTTTTCCAGAAGGTAAAAAGAACCTCCTCCTCTGATATTTACTACTTTGGGGTTGAATTTGTATTTCATAAAGGTTTGCTTTACAGGTCATCTCCTCCCCCACCCCAATTACTCCCCCAACTTCTTGCTAATTTTGTACCACGTCCTATAGTTTTCTAAAATATAAAATATAGCTAAAGTCTTTCCTATATTTGAGACTCTTTCCATCTAACAGTTATATGGCTTTATCCATGAGCAGCTAAGATAAATAGCTATAGCAATTTCATGGTACTTAAAGTCACATTTCTTGATAATCTCTGGATTTTCAGGGACCATTAGAGATCCCTGTGTGAATCTTGGAATAATGAAAAGTACATTCTAGCAAAGACTTTAGGTACTCTGCTATAGCTGCATTGATTTAAAAATACATTTCTAAATCAATTTTTTTTTTGCAATTTTAACTTGTAATAAAATGAGTTTTAACCAAAGTGCCCTTTGCAGTCTAAATGCTTAGGTTTGAGAACAGCAGGCCAAATTGAGAATTCATTAACATTTTGAAGTGATGGTGCTATATTGTTTAATACTAAATTGTACTTCAAATAGGGATTGATTTCTACACCATAGCAAAACAAATGCTGCCTCTTCTCATGCTCCTTTTAATAAAAAAATATGGATAGAGTATATTTAGAGAATCAGATTAAATAATGAAATCATTAAATGTTTTTGATGAAGCCATAATAATATCCTATTACAGAATCCATGTTCTCCAAGTCATCTTTATAACTTTGAGAAAACAATTATTACAGAATAAGTAAGAAAGAAAACCAACTAATACTGAATGCATTAGTATAATTTATGTATTCATAAAACTAATAATAGACATTTATTTCTAAAAATTCTTAAAGTACAGGTAATAATGGAGCCAGTCAACAATTTGCCACTTGCAATTAATCACTCTCTTCATATTCGCAACATTCAATTTTTCTTGCTATTTGAGAGAGTAATGATTAATTGATAAAAGTTTAGCAAGTACACTAATGGCAGGTGCTTCTAATTGCAAAGTCTTCAGAATGATTCTCCCCAAAACTACTTTATGCTAATTTGTACAGCATTAGTCATAACACTTTGTAATTTTACTTTTAAAACAACTTTTCTTTTAGTTGCCCTAATTTAATTAAGAATTTTAACTAGTTACATGTATCAAGAACACCAATGAATTTTAAATTTGGGAGTTTGGTTACCATAGGAGATTAACAAGAAGACTCATAAAAATGCACAGCTGCCAATTAGAAGCATCAACACTGTGTAAATTAGAATTTGTTAATTGGTTTAGCAAATGTAAATTCAATTTTTTGAAATTTTATGAACTGAAAAATTGATTATATTTGTGTGAGCCTATAGAAATATCTTATTAGTGGTGATATTTGTTTCAGCATTTGATGAGATTTTACTTGTATTTTAGCCACAAATGTCTCTATTTCATTTATTTCAAAAATATCTAGCTTTAGCATTCATTTTTCATCCACACATGTTTGCCCCTCACCATCCACACTATTAAATGAATACTTAAGTACACATTTTTCTTTCATCTGTCTTTCCTCAGAGCAAGATGGATAAAATATGCATTCTAGGAAAAGGCTTATTTTGTACTTTCAATATTAAAGTGCATGTAATTAATTTGGTTTCCTTAAACATTATGTGTTTATGGCAAAACCTACAGATGCTTTTACAAAGATGCATACTGAAATAGCATTTCAGGTATGCAGATTAATACTGTTTGCCTCCAGGAAATAGACTCGGCAATCTTTCATTTGATAATTATAAGAACAACAAGAGCTCTATTTTGCCGTGCATTGTGTAATGGGGAGGTCTCTTAGCCATTTAGAATCAAAATCTATTGTTGGCAGAAAGTACAATCTAAACACTGACCTGCAGTCACTCACTCCCATGCTGAGTTGCAGTCAAGAAGCTGAGGGCAGAATTTAGGACTGGCCTTAAATTGTGTTATGGAGTCTGCATACTGTAAGTGAGGAGATGGGGGAGAATAGGGCATTAGATTGCTCTGTGAACTCTGCTCGCTGTATTTTCCTGATAATTCGACTCATCTGATCGTAGTCATGAGCACCCTCACTCTGCTCCTAACTTGTCCAGGCCCTCCGAGGGCTGTTTTCTTCTTTCTTTCTGATAGTGTGCACTGTACCCAATAGGTGTGAATTTACTCCCCTCCCCTCAGCCTGATTTTCACTGAGATTTACTTTGTTATGTGCACTTAAGCATGGATTGATTAGTTCCAATTTTGTGTTGAGTACATGTATTTGTTCCTCCATTCTTGTGATGTTTCACTTAAAAGAATTATTTCCAGTTCCTTCCAGGCTGTCCAAAAAGATACCAGATCATCATTTTTGTTGTTGTTGTTGCTGCAGTGTCATTGCCTTTCTAGCTGGCTGGGGCCGGGTTTGAACCCACCACACTTGGTACATGAGGCCAGTGCCCTACCTACTAAGCCACAGGCACCACCCTAGATCATCCTTTTTTATGGCTGAGTAGTACTCCATAGTATGCATATACCAATTTTTATTAATCCACTCATGGATTGGTGGGCAATTGTTTCCACATCTTTGTGATTGTGAACTGTGCTGCTATAAACATTTGAGGGCAGGTGTCCTTCTTACAAAATGATCTTTTTTCCTTTGAGTATACACTTAGCAGTGGAATTGCTGGATCAAATGGTGGGTCTACTTTAAGTTCTTTGAGGTATCTCCATACAATCTTCCATAGAGGTTGCATTAGTTTGAAGTCCCAACAACAGTCTGTAAGGGTTTCTTTCTCTCCACATCCACACCAGCATCTGTTGTTTAGGGACTTTTTAATATAAGCCACTCTCATTGGACTTAGATTATATCTCACTAGGGTTTGATTTGTATTCCCTAATGATTAGAGAGATGTTGAGTATTTCTTTTTTTTTTTCTTTTTATTTTCTCTATACATGTACATACATATGTTTATTTGGTTTCCACTTTTTACCTTCACAAAATTAAAGAGGCAGGCTTGGCACCTGTGGCTCAACAAAATTAAAGAGGCTTAAAATTTAATAACAATAACAACATTTAAGATAAGGATTAGAAGCAAAAACCTTGTAAAGAATGAACGAAGATAAATACAATCGGAAAAGAAATCAGATGATTGCTGCAGCAAAATATTGAGCAATAACAATAATAATAATGCAAAAAAAGTAACAATCACATTGTCAGATGAAAGTATGTCTATAATAGAATGCTTTGACTCTGAGGTTTAGTATGGAGTCATCAGTTAACTTCTTTTTTTTTTCAAAGTCTCAAAAAATAGAGAATATTTATTTTTATAAATGAAAATAGAAGATAATTTCAAAAAACAGATCATGCCAAATCTTGTAGACAATAGAAAAAGAAGAAATGCTTCAAAATCATTCTCCTTCATCTGGATATACCTGATATTCAAATTGGAAAAAAATATTATTATAAAGGAAAATTATAAACATATTTCACTTAAAATGAGGATGCAATATTCTAAACAACACATTAACAAGTTGAATTAAAAATTATTGTTCAAATAATGTACTTTGGTCAAAATTAATCCAATTTATGTGAGAATTAGTCACTCTTTTCTTTTTTTTCCTTTCCCTCACGCCTCCCTCCTTCTCTCTCTGTCTGCTCTCCCCTTTCCCCAGCCCCCACCATGTCATTAATTGTCATTAATTGTCCTCATTTAAAAGTTGAATACATAGAATTCATGCTTCTCCATTCCTTTGATGCTTCACTATGAATTATGTGTTCCACCTCCATCCAGGTTAATACAAATGCTGCAAAATCTCCATTTTTTTAATGGCTGAATAGTATTCCATGGTATGCATATACCACAGCTTGCCAATCCTTCCTGGGTTGAGGGGAGATGTTGAGCTTTTCTTCATGAGTTTTCTCGTCATTAGCATATCTTCATTTGAAAACTTTCTGTCTTTTGTCCACTTTTTAATGGGGTTGTTTGGTTGTTTCTTGCTGATTTGGTTGAGTTATTTGTAGATTCTGGTTATTACTATTTTATCAGATGTATTACATGGGAATATTTTTTCTCATTCTGTGTGTTGACTATTTGCTCTTGAGATTGTGTTCTTTGGCTGTGCCGAAGCTTTTAAATTTGATCAGGTTCCATTTATTTTTGTTATTGCTGAGATTGCTTTTGGGTCTTCATCAAAAATTCTTTGCCTATGCCAACATCTATAAGAGTTTCTCCAACATTTTTTCCTAGATTCTTATGTTTTCCTCCCTTAGGTTTGAATTTATAATCTGTTATGAGTTAATTTTTGTGAATGATGAGAGGTGCGGATGCTATTTCAATCTTTTACATATGGCTGTCCAGTTTTCCCAGTGTCATTTGTTGAACAGGAGTTCTTTTCCCTAGTGCATGATTTCATCTTTTTTGTCAAAAATCAGATGGGAATATGAGGATGATTTCATCTCTGTTCTGATCCACAGGTCTATGTCTTGTTTCTGTGCCAGTACCATGCTTTTTTGGTTACTATAGCCTGGTAGTATAGGGTGTAGTCTGGTAAAGTATGCCTCCTGCTTTGTACACCCAAATTTTACCAAGCCTAGAAAGAAGAGCTTGTATCTATACTGCAGAAATTATTTAACATTGAAAAGGAAGGAATCCTCCCCAACTCATTCTACAAAGCCATTATCCCCTTGATGGCAAAGCCAGAAAAGAACACAACTAAAAAAGAAAACGACAGGCCAATATTCTTTATGACTATAGATGCAAAAATTCTCAATAGAATCTTAGCAAACAAAATCCAGCTGCACATCAAAAAAATAATAATAATTCATCATGAACAAGTGGGCTTTATCCCAAAGATACAAGGTTGTTTCAACATACACAAATCTAAAAATGTAATTCGCCACATAAATAGATGCAAAAACAAGGACCAAATAATGCTTTCAATAGACCCAGAGAAAGAGTTTGAAAAAATTCAGCACTCTTTTATGATAAGAATGCTTAACAAAATAGGTATAGATAGGCTGAACTTCAAAATTAAAAAGGCCATGTTTGACAAACCTGCAACCAACATCATACTGAATAAGGAAAAATTGAAAGCATTCTTGCTTAGAACTGAAACCAGACAAGGTCGACTGCTATCTCTACTTGTCCTAAACATAGTGCTGAAAGTTCTAGCCAGCACTATCAGGCAAGAGAAGGAAATCAAGGGTATCCAAATAGGGAAACAAGAGAAAAAATTGTCACTGTTTTCTGATGACATGACTTTATATCTAGAAAACCCCGGATATTCAACCAAAAGACTCCCAGAATTAATAAATAAATTTAGTAAAGTCTCAAGCTACAAAATAAATGTACACAAATCAGTACCTTTCATAAACTCAAAATCTGTCAGGCTGAGAATCAAGTAAAAGACATAATTTCTTTCTCAGTAGCAACAAAGAAAATGAAATACCTAGGAATATACTTAACAAAGGAGGTGAAAGACCTCTATAGGGAGAATTATGAAACATTGATGAAAAAAATTGCAGAGGATATAAACAGATGGAAAAATATACTATGCTCATAGATTGTCAGAACTGACATGATTAAAATGACTATACTACCCAAAGTGATTTGTAGAGTCTATGCAATTCCCATTAAAATATCAATGCCATTTTTTTTTTTTTGATCTAGAAAAAATAGTTGTATGCTTTGTATGGAACCAGAGCTGCTCTTGAAATCACAGTGCTTGATAATTTCTCCTAAAGGTTCCAAATTCAGCAGATAATTATTTGGCCATTCAAAATTTCTTGCATTAATGTATTATCCTAAATAATTCAATTCAATTATTCTAACTCTGAGTAGCTTCCAAAGGAATAAAACACAGATCATTCCAAAGGGTAAAGGAAGCAAAAACTTAGTGCTTTTTCCTTTGATAAACAGAGATAAGAAGATATCAGAGATAAGGCTTGATAACAGAGATAAGGCTTTAGATTTATAGAGAACATACTTCATGCCTTTAGTTCTATACCTGATCATCTTTAAGCAGGTAGTGCAGACAACTGGACTTGGTGCCCAAGTAGTAGCAAGAAGGCATCCAATCAGGGAGGGCTGCTGCAGGAACCCAGGCTTAAAAGAGAAATAATCACTAGAAATCAGTTGGGCTTTAGGGAACAGAACAGCTCCTGACTTCCAAGAAACGGCACGGATTTATTTTCTTAACCCTGACCACTTCTTCCTTTGTACTCTCCCCTCCCCAACATTATCTTAATGTCATGCTAGCTATAAAAAAAAAAAAAGAAAGAAAGAAAGAAAGAAAAGAAAAGAAAAGAAAGAACGCAGAAACAATCTCAACTTCCCCAAACAAGAGATTGTTTAAATAAATTATCCCAGGGTCTCAAGGCTGGTTCAATATACGTAAATCGATCAATGTAATCCAGCACATAAACAAATTATAAAACAAAGACCACATAATTCTCTCAATTGATGCAGAAAAAGCCTTCGACAATATCCAGCATCCCTTCATGATCAGAACACTAAAGAAAATGGGAATAGAGGGGACATTCCTTAAATTGATAGAGGTCATCTACAGCAAACCCACAGCCAATATTGTATTGAATGGAGTTAAATCGAAACCATTCCCACTTAGATCAGGAACCAGACAAGGTTGCCCATTATCTCCATTGCTCTTCAACATTGTAATGGAAGTTTTAGCCATTGCAATTAGGGAAGAAAAGTCGATAAAGGGTATCCACATAGGATCAGAAGAGATCAAACTTTCACTCTTCGCAGACGACATGATTGTATATCTGGAAAACACCAGGGTTTCTACCATGAAGCTCTTAGAAGTGATCAAGGAATACAGTAAGGTATCAGGCTACAAAATCAACACTCATA
>CAUYRH010082138.1:0-16521 GCA_963574655.1 Perodicticus potto
GTAGTCCCAGCTACTTGGGAGGCGGAGGCAAGAGACTCGCTTGAGCCCAGGAATTGGAGGTTGCTGTGAGCTGTGATGCCACAGCACTCTATCCAGGGTGACAGCTTGAGGCTCTGTCTCAAAAAAAAAAAAAAAAAAAAGGAAGATCAAGCCCCTGTCATTCAAAGGTTTGTACAGCTGTTTTCTTTTTTTAACCCACCAAATCAACGTTTTCTAACTTGTAAAGTGTTAGAAACTTTTGTGAAATAAAATTTTACAGGCGATCCCAATTTAGATGGAGGGATAAGTTGGTGGGTGAAGAAGAGGTAGTGCAGAAGAGCAAAGCTTTGCCTGTTTCGATTTTCCTGCCCAACCCCAGAACCCTGGTGGTCCTGGGGTCTTTTCTGAGCTCCAAAACAGAGTGGGATCTATTATAAAACGTTTTTCTTTGAATTCGTTTTGCTCATTCAATGTATTTATAGCTTAGATTTCTTGTGGAAAATGGTTACCATACACTTGTAATATAATCTCTAAAATAAGTATACATTTTCATTGAATAGCTAGGGGTTTTTTCTATGAAGTAACTATTTTAATTTGAATTGCATGTACAGAGATTAGAGATTAGAGAAAGCCGAAAGATTCCAACGCACATTTATAATTATATTTGAATATGTAAATAGAGATGATAATACACATTACCTACACATTGGTAATGTAGTACATCAGTAAATGTACCACTTCATTCATCTGTTACCATTACTTTTGCATTGCCCTGGAATGTAGCCAGTTAGTCAGAATTGCCCTCGTTCCATTAAAGGAAACAAGGATTCCATCTATTGTAAAATTCTTAACTGTAGCTCCTTTTCCCAGTTCAACAAAGTCAAAGCTGTAGCCTTCGAGAAACAGCAAAGGAAAGCTTGATGAGAGAAGAAAGATGGGGAGAAAGATTGTGATTATGGCTCAGAGTAGGGAGAAAAGAGAAGGAATTAAGTGACTTTGTGTGTGTGAGGGGGTGGATAAAAATGTCACAGAATGGCAAAGTTAAAATAGGAGAACATTTCTTTAAGGTTGCCTGATTCTATACCTGGAAACGACTTGGTGCTATTTCAGTAAAGTTAGCCATATATATGGAGCAAACATCATTCTCATTCCCTTTTGTCACATCGTTGAAAAGAAAGCAAGGCTAGAGTTCTTTTGTTGTCTTTCTCATATTTTAAATTTATTTCAAACATCCATATGTTGCAAAGTCTAACTTATTAAAATTGACTCAACGTGGCCATGATGTTAATATTTCCCATGTGCAAGAGAGGGCACATTATAGATAACAAAGATCCATTAACCAGTGGTTGACTTTGGAATTTGAATCTAGGTGTCTTGATTTCACAAGTCAAGGTCTTTAAAATAATAGCAAAATTGTATTGTCTGTCTTCAATAACAGAAATCTTTAGGCGTTCTCTATTATTCTATGTAGGATGTTTGCATCTATGGGTGTACGTAAATATATAGAGATATGCTTATACAACACTTATGCTTATATATGTGTATCAATACCACATAGTCTCACCATTTAGAGAAAAATTTTATATTATAAGCCTTAAATAAATTTCTTATAGAGTCTTGTATTTTCTTAGTACTCTAAAGAACTCATTTTAGAGTATGAAAATGGGAATACAAAAGGCATAACTGATTAATCCGATGTGGTTTCTGTTTATATAATTGCTCATTTAATTGTAGCATTTAGGTTAATTGTTGAAAACAGTAGATAAGGTTTCTTAGAAGCCTAGGGGAGGCTAGGAAAGAAGAAAAATGAGGTAGAAGGCAGGAAAGAATTTAAGTGGAAGAACGACAACATTTGAAATAGGTGTTCATGAATGTAGTGTATAAAATGTAATGTAGACACTTCTCAATATCTTCTCTAAAATATTCTTCTACATGATTTTACATTAGAGAGTTCAATCTATTTGAATTTGAAACACGGTCCAAGGTTTCATCTTTAGCATGAACCAAGATTGTTCAGAAGAAAAATATTATGCTTGAGAGATTTTTGCTACTTGTCAATTGATCGTTTTTATCTTAAATTATATTGGAAGATAAAATATGTATAATTGCCTCATATTTATATATATGCACACTCAAGAGGAAAAAAATTAGACCATTCTTTTTTAGAGAGACTAGAACTGTACATTTTCCTTTCCAATCAAATAATATTTATGAACATCAGAAGAATAAGTACTTTATGAAAAAATTAACAAAGAATTATAATTACAAATAATTTAACTTTTTTTTTTTTTTTTTTTTTTTTGCAGTTTTGGCCAGGCTGGGCTTGAAATCGCCACTCTCCGTATATGGGGCCAGTGCCCTTCTCCTTGAGCAACAGGCGCTGCCCAATAATTTAATATTTAAATACATCAAATTGTCTATATTGTTTTGTGTTTTTCACTGATTTCTATTTATGTCATTTCTAATCTCACTTTCTGTAAGTCACCAAAGATGAAAATTTGTACCTAAGGAAATATAACATTTTTAAATTAGGTTGTATCAATTAGGTAGGAAAACATGTTTATTACAGATGACACAATACACACAGAAATATACAATATTTTTGAATGAAAGAAAATGCGTGAAAATGTTTAATATAATGTTTGAATTACTTTTGGCATTAATTCTATCAGTTATTTTCACTACACTATTAAAATGTTGATGTGTTAACACTTAAAGTTGAGTGTCTCAAATGTGCATTTAATTTAGATTTAATAACACAAGTTTTGCTTATGAAAACTAACTCAATTATTGAAAGCATTTCCCAAGGTTTAGCAATTATTTAAGAGCTGCATTTACTATAAAGTAATTGGCTCAAACGACATGTTCATGAAAGTACGTTTAGAACAACTCGCACATATTGGTATGAGAGGGAAATGTTTAATACCAATATAGCTAAAAATATTCCAATTTGTTTGATATGGCAGGCATTTTGCTTTCAATAAAGAAACAAGTCTGTATTTTTTAAGTGGCTTTCAAAATTTTTAATATAAAATAGCCATATTTATAGCTAGAATTGTATATAAAATAAAAATGTCAAAATTAATTGAAGCAATATAAAAAATTAAGGGAAGTCCTATTTTATTTATGTTACTAATCTTCTTACTGGAATGTCACATATGCAAAGAGTGGAGATTTATCTCCGTGTATGTATTACACAATAAGATGAAACAAAACAAAAATCCAGATCCTCATGACTCAGCTTACAAAATAGAGTATGACAAATATATTTAAATTCTCCAGTGTGCATTCACTTCTCACATCACCCATCTTTCTCCTAAAAATAATCACTGTTCTGAATTTGGGGTTATTCACTCTCTTGTTTTCCTCTCTAGTTTTATAATACACATATACACACAAACATATACACTTTTATTAATATAGTTTTTTGTTTTTTGTAGAGACAGAGTCTCACTTTATCGCCCTCGGTAGAGTGCTATGGCGTCACACAGCTCACAGCAACCTCCAAGTCCTGAGGTTAGGCGATTCTCTTGCCTCAGCCTCCCGAGTAGCTGGGACTACAGGCACCCGCCACAACTCCCAACTATTTTTCTGTTTTGCAGTTTGGCTGAGGGTGGGTTTGAACCTGCCACCTTTGGTATATGGGGCTGGCTCCCTACTCGATGAGCCACAGGCACCACCCAATATATTTTTTGATTTTATCTTCTAAAATATATACATAATTAAATTATATCCTTTATTTTTATGGAGATATAACACATGGGTCACTACAAAAGTTTTGAGACAGGTTGTTCATTTTTCACTTCCAAGAAACATGATCAACAGCATCCTTTCTGATTTACCCGTGCAACTTTCAACTTGCTTGGCTTATTGATACTGCTGGGAGGGCTTTATTTGTTTCCATCCATGTAGACTTTATATTTCTTGATTTTTGTGTCTCTCAACATTTTTGTAATGAGCCACATAAATATTCTGCTCTATGTGTTATTTATATGTTTATGTATTTCTTCTCCTGTTATGGAATATTGGTTAATTCATGTTTTTTTCCTGCTATTATGAGTAAAGCTGTTATTAATCTTTTATACTTGTCTATAAAATGTTTGATTATAGGATATGTACATGTTTAAATTCATTAGTTAACACCAAACTGTTTTCCAAAATAGTTGTTCCAGTAGAGGTTTATAAGCATTTTTATTGTTTTATTTCTCCTTCATACTTCATAATGTCTGGCTTCTTATTTCTTTAATTTTGTAATAGTTAAATCAGAACCCATTGTAGTTTTTATTTTTATTTTAATGATTCATAATAAAGTTTAGCCATTTCTCATATTTTAGAAATCATATGTGTTTACTTTTTTTGAAATGCTCATTTGAGTCTTTTCCTCATTTAAGTATTGCATAATACTTTTTCCTTACCAATTTCAGACCCGGACCCTCTTTATAGTACGATTCTGTCATTTATGTGTGCAGCAAACATCTTTTTCTAATGTGTAACTTCTCTCAGAATGTTTTTGCTTTTATTTTAGTCAGATAATATATCCTATAAGATACTGATATTTTACAAAATTATTTGAAACTTTTAAAACTCCTAATAAGTAGTTCATTCATCTAAATAATACAAATGAATTTGAAAAGAATGTACTTTTGCAACTTAGGGGAGTGATATCATATACATGCCCCTAAAGTTAAGTATAATTACTCATTATACTTATATTTTTTTATTTGTTTTGTGCTCTATATTAATTATTAAAGTTATCTTTTATTCCTAATTTAAAATCAATGTGAGGGTACAAATGATTTGGCTACAATATTAGTGTTTGTTAGGTAAGGACCCTGACATAGTTGTGCCCCCAACCCAGGAGGTGTTCATATATCCTTATTCATTTGGTAAGAGCACACCAATCCCCTCCCACCTTCCTTCTCTTCTTCCCTCCTCCCCCTCCCCCAAGTTGAATTAAATTGAGTTTTTCTCTTGTGTGGGCATGTATTATTTTGTCCACTGTTTTCATCTTAGTATTGAATACATTGGATACTTGCTTTTCTATTTTTATAGTAATTTTTTACTAAAGACATTGTTCTCCAACTCTATACAGGTTAATACAAAATCAGTAAAGTCTCTATCTTTTTTATGGCTGAATAGTATACCATGGTGTACATATATCACAACTTGTTAATTCATTCATGGGTTGATGGGCACTTAGGTTGATTACCTATCTTGGAGATTGCAAATTGTACTGAGATTAATAATCTAGTGTAAATGTCCTTATGATGTAATGATTTTTTTTCTTTTTTTAATTTAATTTTTCATTAAATAATAGCTGTATACATGTATGGAGTACAATGTGATTATTGGATTTACAGCATGAAATGCTTAAATCAAACTGATTAACATAGCTATCACTTCACTTATATATTTTTTGTGGTAAGACATTTATAATCTACTCTTAGTTATTTTGAATTATGCCCCTGAAATGTGCACATTAGGCTAGATCCCACCAAAAGTCCTCCCTCCTCCCACCATTCACCCTTCCCCCTCCCCTCTGGCACCTCTTCCCTCCATCTTGCTAGCCTATATTTGTGATTTATCATTAGGATGAATGTGTAAATGCTTATATATTAGTTTCATAATAGTATTAAGTACATTGATACTTTTTGTTCCATTATTGAGATACTTTACTAAGAAGAATATGTTCCAACTCCATCCATGTAAATACAAAAGATATAAAGTCTCCATCTTTCTTAATGGCTGAATTCCAAGGTATACATATACCACAATTTGTTAATCCATTCATGGATTGATGGACATTGGGCTGCTTCCATGACTTGGCAATTATGAACTGAGATGCAAGAAACATTCTGGTGCAAACGTCTTTGTGGTAAAATAATTTTTGTTCTTCTGGGTAAATACCTAGCAATGGAATTGTGGTATCAAATGGAAGGTCAACTTTTAATTCCTTAAGGATTCTCCATACCTCTTTCCATAAAGGTTGTATTAGTTTACAAACCCATCAGCAGTGTAGAAGTGTTCTTTCTCTCTACATCTATGCCAGCATCTGAAGCTTTGGGACTTGTGATGTGGGCTATTCTTATTGGGTTTAGGCAGTATCTCAAAGTGATTTGATTTACATTTCTCTGATGATTAAATAAATGAGCATTTTTTTCACATGTTTGTTTCTGTTCAAGTCTTTTGCCCACAAAGAGATGAGGTTGTTCTTTTCTTATTGATTAATTTGAGTTCTCTAGAGATTCCAGTTATCAGGCATTTGCTGGAATCATAACATGCAAAAATCTTCTATGCAAAAATCTTTTCCCACTCTGAAGGCTGTCCGTTGCTTTAGTTGTAAGCTTTAGTTGCTTCTTTAGCTATGCAGAAGCTTTTTAGCTGGAGCATATCCTAGTTAATTTATTTTTGGTGTTGCTTCAATTGCCAGGGTTGGTATTCCTCATAAAATATTTACTCAATCTGATGTTGTCAAGCATTTTCCCTGCAGTCTCTTCTAATATTTTTATATTTTCATTTCTTAAGTTTAAATCTTTTATCAAGTGAGAATCAATTTTTGTTAGTGGTGAGAGGTGAGGGTACAGTTTCAGCCTTCTATAACTTGCTAGCCAGTTCTCCCAGGATGATTTGCTAAATAGGATTCTTTTCACCCATGAATGTTTTTGTTAGGCTTATCAAAGAGCAAATGATGATATCTGGCTGTATTTATCTCTGGATTCTCTATTCTATTCCATATATCTACATCTCTATTTTTGTACCAATACCAAGCTGTTTTTATTACTATAGTTTTGCAGTATAATCTGAAGTCTGGCAATGTGATGCCTCCAGATTTGTTCTTATTTCTAAGTATTGTATTGGCTATTTAGGTTTTTTCCTGATTCCATATAAAATTAAGTATTATTTTTCAAGTTCTTTAAAGTATGACATTGGTGCTTTGATGGAGATTGCATTAAATCTGTAGATTGCTTTGGGCAGTACAGACATTTTAACAATGTTGATTCTTTCAAGCCATGAGCATGGTATGTTTTCCCATTTGTTAACATCATCAGCTATTTCTTTTCAGAGGGTTTCATATTTCTCTTTATAGAGATTTTTCACATCTTTTGCAAGATATATTCCCAGGTATTTCATCTTCTTTGGCACTAGTGTAAAAGGAAGAGTCCTTAGCTATATTTTTAGATTGAGTATTGTTGGTCTATATAAAAGCTACTGATCTATAGCTATTGATTTTGTATCCCAAAACACTGCCATATTCCTCGATCACTTCTAAGAGTTCTGTGGTTGATTTCCTGGGGTTTTCCAGGTATAAAATCATGTCATCCACAAAGAGTGAGAATTAGTCCTTCTCTGTCCCTAAATGAATACCCTTGACCACCTTCTCTTGCCTGATTCCAAAGGCTAGGACTTCTAGTACTATGTTCAATAGCAGTGATGACAATGGGCATCCTTGTCTAGTCCCAGATATCAGTGGAAATATTTTCAATTTTACTCCATTCAATATGATACTGAGTTAGGGTTTGCTTTAGATGACCTCTATCAATTTAAGAAATGTTCCATCTGGCCTATTTTCTTAAATGTTTTAATCATGAAAAGATGATGGATATTATCAAAAGCTTTTTCTGCATCAATTGAAAGAATCATGTGGTCTTTGTTTTTTATTTTATTTATGTGATGTAATATATTTATAGATTTACTACATTGAACCAACCTTGTAACCCTGGGATAAAACCAACTTGATCATGGTATATAACTTTTCTGATGGGTCTTTGAATTCTGTTTGGTAGGATATTACTGAACATTTTTGCATTGATATTCATTTAATGATATTGGTCAACAATGGTCTTTCTTTGTTGAGTCCTTTCCTAGTTTGGGGGATCAATGTGATATTTGCTTCATAGAATGTGTTGGGAAGGCCTCCTCCCTTTTCTATATTTCATAAAGACTATATAATATAGGCACTAGTTCTTTGAAGGTTTGGTAGAATTCTGATGTGAAACCATCTGGTCCTGGACTCTTCTTTTCTGGGAGATTTTGTATAGTTGATGCTGTTTCAGTGTTTGATGTAGGTCTATTCAAAATTTCTAATTCTTTCTGGTTGTGTCTAGGAAGATGGCATGCTTCCAGGGGCTGGCTCATTTCCTCCAGATTATCATATTTCTGAGAATAGAGTTTTCTGTAGTAGTCAAAGAGGATTTTTTAAATTTATATAGTAATGGTTGTTATTTCCCCTTTATTGTTTTTATCTGATGTTATTAGAGATTTTACTTTTCTATTTCTGGTTATTTTACCAAAAGTTTGTCAATTTTATTAATCTTTTCAAAGAACCAACTTTTTGTTTCATTGATCTTCCAAATGATTCTTTTGTTTTCAATTTCACTTAATTCCACTCTAATTTTACTTATCTCTTTTCTTCTGCTGGATATGGGGTTGGATTGATCTCCTTTTCCAGTTGGTTAAGTTGGCCTCTTAGGTTGCTGACTTTCTTTCTTTCTGTTTTCTTAATGAAGGCTTATAATGCTATAAATTTCCCTATTAGAACGCTTTTGCAGTATCCCACAGATTTTGATACTTTGTGTCTTCATTATCATTTTGTTCCAAAAATCTGATCATTTCCTTCTTAATATTGTCTTTAATTCCCCTATCATTCAGCCTAAGGTTATTTAGTTTCCATGAGTTTGTTTGAGTATGAAGATTTCTGTTGCTGTTGAGTTCAATTTTTATTCCACAATTCCATGATGGTCTGAAAAGATACAAGGAATAATTTCTATTCTTTTAAATTTATTAAGGTTAGACTTATGTCCTAAGATATGATCAATTTTGGAGGATGATCTGTGGGCTGATGAGAAGGATGAGTATTCAGTTTTATGAGATGTTCTCTAAATGTCTGTTAAGCTATTGGTTCTGGGGTTAAGTTTAAGTCCCTTATTTGTTTAGTTTCTTCTTCAAGGATCTATCCAGAACTGACAAAGAGGTGCTAAAATATCCGCCTATTATAGTGCTAGGAATACCAAATTGTTCATATCCATTAAGGTTATAAATTTTATACATTGAGGAGCTTTCAGTTAGTGTGCATTTATGTTAATTATTGAAATCTCTTCATGTTCAGTGTTTCCTTTGACAAATATGTGGTGTCCATCCTTGTCTTTCCTTATTTTTGTTGGTTTAAATTTAAATGCATCCACAAAAAAGATTGCAACTGCTACTTTTTTCTGATTTCCATTTGCCTATCTTGTAGATATCACATCCCTTCACCTTAACTCTTGTTTTATCCTTTGAGGTAAGATGAGTATCTTGTAGGCAATAGATACATTGTCTAAGTCTTTGTATACAATCAGCCAACCTGTGCCTCTTTAGAGGAGAATTTAAACAATTTGTAGTAATTGAGAAATTGATAGGTATGGTAGTGTTATGGTCATATCTTGTTTTACAGGGGTCCTGTGTATATTTTTAATCCTTTCACCATTATGAAAGTTAGGTTGTTTGATAAATTCTGGATGAGTTTACTTTGGTGGTAGATCATTGCGCTGGTCCTTATGGAAAATGGATCTGAGTATTTCCTGGAGAGCTAGTCTATTTATGGCAAATTTCCTCAGCATGTGGATGTCAGTAAAGTTTGGTTTCTCCATCACAAACGAAACTCAGTTTAGGTGTATATAGGATACTGGGCCGAAACTTGTATTAGGTTGAAATTCGATGACTATCCTCTCTGGCTTGAAAAGTTTTGACTAAAAGATCTGCAGTCATCCTAATATTTCTTCCTTTGTAGGTAATGCTTTTCTTACATCTGTTGCTTGCAGGATTTTTTCTTTCATATTAACTTTGGCAAAATTCATTATAATGTGTCTATAAGATGCTTTCTTTGAATTGAGTGGTTCTGGGGTTCTGACATTAACTGAATTTCTATATCTTTTGTAATGCTTGTGAAATTCTCCTCTATAACATCTTGGAATAAAGCATCTGTGCCTTTAGGATCATCCTCTTTTCCTTCAGGAATCTCTGTAATTCAGATATTTGGTTTTTGGAAAGATCCTGTAACTATCTTGGGGAAAGTTCTGTTCTTGTTTTCCATTTTTCTGCCTCTTTGAATGCTTGAGATCATTCAAAAGCCTATCTTCAATTTCTGAGATTCTTTCTTCTGATTACTCTTCTATATTACTGAAGGACTCTACTGTATTTCAAGGTCTTTCAATAACTTTTTCATTTCTTTGGGCTCTGCTATATCTTTTCTCATTATATCTTTAGTGATTTTGTCTTTGTATTCATTAATTTCTTAAGACCAGTTTTGAATTATTCTTTGGATTTCTATTTCCATCATTTTCTTCATTCTATTCATCTTATTTGCCTTCCAAATTCTGAATTCTCTTTCTGACATTTTGGGCATTTCTTTATGAATGGTATCTTCTGTTTTATTTCCTTTGTCTTCCATTGGGGAAGTTCATCTACTCTGATTATTCATGTTGCCAGAATTCTTCTACTGGTTCCTCTTCATGAGTTTTTCCCACAATTCAGTGATTAAACTGGTATGCAAGGGTACATTTCAAAACAACTAAGAGTACATTATGAATGTCTCACCACAAAAATAAGTGAGGTGATGTTAATTAGTTTGATTTAAGCATTCCGCATTGTATATCAGATCATCATATTGTACCTCATAAATGTATATAGTTATGATTTAATAAAAATTAAGCAAAAATGAATAAAAAGAAAGCTGGTAGGGTGAGATTGGATTGGGGCCCCAAGGAACTGGAGCTAACCACCCTTTTACCAATGAACTAGGATTTATGACTGTGGCTTTTCCCCTGCAGTCTTGCAAAGGTCCCTTTGAGAGCTGCTGCCAGAAACTCCAAGTACCTGCTTGGTGAGATAACACAAGCTAGCTCTGTCTTGAAGTCAGCTAGCCTCTACCCATTCCCTGTGAGTTGAGGTATTAGGCTGGAATCTCTGCCTGGGAATGGTACAGAGACTTGTCTTGTCTTGCCCCCTCACCAGTGACAGCTGGATTTGATTTGAATTTCTCTGATTTTTAGAGATGATGAATATTTTTTCATACATTTGCTGTCCATTTGTCTTTCTTCTTCAGAGAAGGTTCTGTTTTGGTCTCTTGTCCAGTAATGGATAGGATTGTTGGCTCTTTTTTGTTGATTAATTAGAGTTCATTGTAGATTCTAATTACCAACCCTTTGTCAGATCTGTAACATGCAAATATCTTTTCTCACTATGAAGGGTGTCTATTTCCTTTACTATTGTGTCCTCAGCTGTGTAAAAGTTTTTCAGTTTAATTAAATGTTGCTGTTGTTATTGACAATGGAGTCTTCTTCATAGCTCTTTCACCAAACAACCCTTCAATAATTTCTCCCATGTTTTTGTCTAGAAATTTTATCATTTTGTGTCTTAGACTTAAATCTTTTTTCCATCTTGATTCTATATATATATATATATATATATATATATATATTGCAGTTTTGGGCCAGGGTCAGGTTTGAACCCACCACCTCTGTTATATGGGGTGGGTGCCCTACTCCTTGAGCCACAGGCACCGCCCCTCAATTTTTTTAAGTCATGGAAGGTAAGGGTCTACTTTCAGTCATTATCCATTAAATGTCATTATCCAGTTCTCCCAGGATGATTTATTGAATAGGTATTTTTTTCTTTAGTGTTGCTTTTGTTTTGTGATGATGATAAGAGGCTGGTTTCAAAAGGTATAGTTTTAAAGAAAACTTCTACTATTCATGTGAGTTTTTCAATTTCTTCTTGTAGTTATCTCCATATATTTATATACAATTTATTAATTATATGAATTTAGTTTGTAAAATTATAATGCCACAAAATAGTGCCTGAAGCTCCATTTTCACAGAGTAGATCAAACTGATTCTAAATTTATATTTTAGATAAGAAAAAAAAAAAGAAAGAAACAATTGCATAAGAGTTCTCTAGAAATTGTCCAGCCATATATGTCTCTGTTTTTCATATTATATGGCTGGATACTTTCCAGATAGCACTAATATATGCAATAGAGCTCTGTTAAGAAAATTCAGTGATGGCTCAGTGCCTGTGGCTCAATGGGCTACGGCACCAGCCATGTACACCTGAGCTAGTGGATTTTAATCCAGCCCAGGCCTGCCAAACAACAATGATGGCTGCAACCGAAAAATGGCTGAGTGTGGTAGCAGGCACCTGTAGTCACAGCTGCTTGGGAGGCAGAGGCAAGAGACTCCCTTGAGCCCAGGAATTGGAGGTTGCTGTGAGCTGTGATGCCACAGCACTCTATCCAAGGTGACAGCTTGAGGCTCTGTCTCAAAAAAAAAAAAAAAAAAGAAAAAGAAAAAGAAAATTCAGTGACTACTACCTAATATTTCCCCTGCCCCAACAATGGTAAGTATAATATAAAGTCTCTATAATTAAACAAGCACTGAACACTTTCACAACTACATTGATCTGAATAATGTAACTGAACTTTTAAAAAGTCTGGAAACAGAATAAAATAAGAATGGACTTTTAGTACATGATCAAAGTGTCATTCCTAATCTGTTGGTAAAGGTAACCTTTATAGTAAATAGTAATAGTATTTGAACTAATCATTGGCCATCAGAGAAAAGATAATGGTCATAAAATTTCTTATCATGTATCAGGATTTATTGGTCAACCAAAGTTTTAGATGTGCAAAGGACATAAAAGAATAATTAGAAAACAATCTGAGTTTTTTTTTAATATTGTTGAGGTTGGACAGTCATTTCTAATTGTGCCATGGCCTACAAAAGTTACAAATAAGAATGTATAAACTGCCATAAAAATTAAAAACTCATACACCTAAAAAAGAATACCCATAGTAAAGTGATGAATTTACAGTGGGAAATGTATGTGTGTGTGTGTGTGTGTGTGTTTATGTGTTTCTACTGTCTATACCATAGACATAGTAATCTTTCAACCTCCTGGAAAATTAATAAAGGAGTTGTAAGTAAATGTCTTTTCTTGCTGACTGTTTTAAAGATTTGTCTTTTATGCTCTGCCATTTCACTAAAGGTGTCTAGGATTTGTTTTCCTTATTGATTTTACATATTATATTTAAAATTTTATATTTTACTTGGCTTCATAAATATTTTTACTTTTTATGTTCTATTGATTTCTGGAATTGTGCTTAGGAGTCTAAACTTCTATAATTTTTAATATTCTCAAACTGTTTGATAGCAACTTATTCATATGTAATTACTGATGGTGTAATTTAGTCAACTCTATCTAACATCCTATCATATCTCTTCCATATGTGAGTACTTAACTGACATATTTCTTTATTTTATATTTTTAGATTAATTTCTAGAAGTTCAGTTTTTCCACAGATTTCTGTTTATTATGATAGGCTTGTTTTCATTAGATCATCAACAATTTCCTTTTTGTTTGTTTGTTTAACTCTTGTAACTATGTTTCTTTTTATATGGCATTTGAGAAACTCACACATTAATAAGTATGCACTTGCATATAATATATAAGTCCTAAAATTTGCTAAATCTTGCTTATAGTGGTTTTTTTGATATTTTTACTTTGACTTTATATTCCCCAGAATTCGTGGCTTTAACAAATTAGCTGAATGAAGACTTACCCTCTCAGACTATACAACTTCAAAACTTGACAAACTATGTAAAACAATTGCTTTGCGACATTAGATAAAATTTAGTGAAGTGCTATAATCTTAGAGGAAAGAAAGTAAACTATATACGCTTATGATCACTTAAATTTTCTACTTAAACACCCTAGAGGGTGTTTTGGATGTCAGTACTGGCAGAGAAACCTGTCCAGACACAGAGGCTAGAGTTCAGGGTAACCAAGATAGATAAATTTACGGATCAGAATGCCAGAAAAGAGTGAGGTACCCAAATAAAGAGCTCAAAATGTCTGCACTTTGGTAACTTTGAGTCTTTGCTGAATGACAAAAACATGCTCATAGAGCGAAGTTCCCACAGGATAGGTAAAGAGCAGCAACCAAAGCTTGTAGAGAAGTAAACGATGCAAGAATTCTTATCAACCAGGATAAAGACCACTGGTAGTAAAGCTGTGGCATAGAGTCGAGTAAGCAAACATTTCTTTAGACTAACCCTAAAAAAAGCATTAAAATGAGCCTTAAAATGTTCATGCTGACCTGGAAGTAAATTAACTCTGCAGAAGCAAATTTAAAATATCCTACTTTTAAAATTACTTCTAAAATATTTAAAAGAAGATAATAAATTACAGACATTTGACATATAATATTCACAACTGCCCTACCATTATATAGAAACTACTAGGAATAGGATAAAGCAGAAACATTTGATCTTATGGCATGAGAAAAACAAAGAATTAGAAGGAGATTCTGAAATGATAGTAATTGGAATATTATCAAAGACTCTAAAAACAACTATAATTGTTTTCAAAGATTTAAAGGAAAATTTAAACATTGTAAGAAAGACTATGGAATCTATAAAAAGAAATAAATATAAAATTTAAAGCTAATAAATTATATTGAGAGAAAAAATCCAAAGGATGTGGTTCATAGCAATTTCAATATTTCATAAGTAAATATAAAGGAATTTAAAGATAGCAAACATAATAAAAATATTAAAAGACCGATACAAATTACACACAGAGAGTAAAAGAAAGACTCTTAAAAGAAGGGTACAGGTGAAACTTACTAAATGTAGAATATAAATGTCTGTACACAATAGCTAAGAAAATGCCATAAAAGCTATGTCAACCAGTTCGATGAAAATATTTCAAATTGTATATAAAACCAGCACATTGTACCCCATGATTGCATTTATGTACAGGACCATGATTTAAAAATAAATAAATAAATACAGAATCTCATAAAGGGGGCAGGGCATAAAATAATAACCATTTTTTTAATTTAATGAAAATTATAAACCTGTAGGTCTAAGAAAATTAAAATTTAAGTAGGTAAGCATATGGAAAAAAATTAAGTATACTAATTTTATTAAAATCAACTTGTTGAAAATCATAAAAGCAGACAGAGAAAAATGCCAGATTGCCTACAGTAAGGAAATACAAAAATAACCTTAGACCTTTTATTCTTTACCAGAGAAAATAAAATGCAAGCCAGAAGTAAATGAAATGTCATTTTTAAAATATAAAAATAAGTTAAATTTGTATCTAGTACAAATACATCTCAAACATGGGAAGGTGAGAAAGAAAAAGATTTTGGAAAGATAGCAGAATAGGAGGCCCCCCAAAGTCTATTACCCTACCAAGAAAACAATTTCACTTGAAAAAGCTATCTGATGTAACTGTTTGAAGTGCAGGAGTAAGTTGAAGGTTGTAACTTCTAGGGTAAGTCCTAGATCAGGGGTCCTCAAACTATGGCCCTCAGGCGACATGCAGCCCACAGGGTGTTTTTGCTGCTGCAGTCCTGCTTAGCAGCCAACTCCTCTGGCCCGCAGTGCACACATGTGGAATGTGTGCCGCACTCTTCAACTCACCTCCTTCTCTCTGTCTCTCGACTCCTCCTCTCAGTCTTGGGTGTCATTTGATGAGTCATGAAGTGGCCTGTGCAGAGCCTGCTGCTGCCTGAGGACCAAGGTAAGAACAAGTTAGGATTTATTTTTTTTGAAGTTAGGTCTATTTTTTTTTTTTATTTTGCAGTTAGTAGGGCCTTTTTTTTGCAGTTAAGGGGGAGTTCTTTTTTTTCTGAAGTTAGGAGGTCTTTTTTTTTTTTTGCAGATAGAGGGTGCCTTTTTTTGATGTTGGAAGAGCCTTTTTTCCCTTTTTTTTCATAGTTGTTTAGTTTGTTGGGGGTGGTTTCTAAGGGAGGTGCATCACAATGATAATGCAAATAGTCAGTGCTCAGAGCTAATGCAAATGATCAGTGCTCAGAGGTAATGCAAATAATCAGCACTCAGAGGTAATGCAAATAGTCAGTGCTCAGAATTAATGCAAATTGTCAGCAGTCAGTGTTATCGCAAATGGTCAGTGGTCAGTGTTAATGCGAATGGTCAGTGGTGCTCAGTGTTATCACATGGGGGCCCTCAACTGCTAATTTGCATAGGGCCCCATGGGAACTTAATCTGGCTCTGCAGACAGCCAAGGAGTAGGAAACCCAATTTAATTGATAGTAAGTGCATTTATATTCTGATTGCTATTCAGTTGTGTATGATCTTGTATGTTGTGTGCTGTGTAAGCTCCGGTTCACACTGTTGAGATCTCTAAGCAGTGAGAGTTCAGCCATATGCTTGTATGGCTGAACTTGCATTAGATTCGGAAGATAAAAGGCATATGTGCATATAAGATATGTGCAGTGTCATCACCCCTCAAGAGCCCCAGGTTTGCCTTATAGCGGAGCACCAGGAGAGAAAATTTCTTTTGGACACTGGAGCAACTTTTTCTGTACTCCTCTCTAATCCTGGTCTTTTATCTCCCCAATCTATAACTATACAGGGGGTGTCTGGACAGCTGGTTACCAAATTTTTCTCCCAGCCTCTAAGCTGCAATTGGGAAGACTTGCTGTTCTCTCATGCCTCCCTAATCATCCCTGAAAGTCCTGCTCCCCGTTTGGGGAGG
>CAUYRH010082141.1:0-54655 GCA_963574655.1 Perodicticus potto
TTCCCCATATTCTTGTGCTATAGTTGGGTTATAGCCTTCATATGAAAGTTATAAATTAGCTTCATAGTAGGGCTGAGTACACTGGATACTTTTTCTTCCATTCTTGAGATACTTTGCTAAGAAGAATATGTTCCAGCTCCAGCCATGTAAACATGAAAGAGGTAAAGTCTCCATCTTTCTTTAAGGCTGCGTAATATTCCATGGTATACAAGTACCACAATTTATTAATCCATTCGTGGGTCGATGGGCACTTGGGCTTCTTCCATGACGTAGCACTTATGAATTGGGCTGCAATGAACATTCTGGTACAGATGTCTTTGTTATAATGTGATTTTTGGTCTTCTGGGTATATACCTAGTAAAGGAATTACAACATTGAATGGCAGGTCAATTTTTAGATCTCTAAGTATTCTCCAAACATCCTTCCAAAAGGAACGTATTAACACTTGGCTATTTTTTGGAGATGGGGTCTCACTCTTGCTCTGGCTGGTCTCGAATTGAGCTCAGGCAATCCACCTGCCTGGGTCTCCCAGAGTGCTAGGATGTCTCACCTCTAGTTGCATTCTTGATCTAGAAGGGACGGGAAAGGACATCACTGACCTTTTAGATGGGCCTGGTTTTTTTTATGAAGAAAGAGGGAAAACCTCTTCCAAGGCATGTGGATCTCTAAGGGCCTTTTATTCAAAATACTCTTTATACCAAAGAGTCATATTTTGGGGTGAAATTTCCTAAGCTCCTTCAGCACCCAAGAGTACCTATGGGGTGCAGAGATAACCTTGACTTGGAGTTAGACGATTTGGAGCTGTAGCTCACCTTTTTGTGCAAACTCACTTTAAAGCTCCCTGTGAGAGAGGATACCCTGGAAGGGTGAGGTCTAGGAGAACAGAGGTCTTCTCAAGGAGACCACAAGGATACACCAGCAGGGTTCTCTCTATGGTGACTCAACTCTTAGGAATTTGTAGACTTAACTTCCTGGAACCTGGAAATTTCCACTTCTGTGAAATCCTATAGTTCTGTGGGTTCTGGAACATCTCATCCTGCTTAATTCAAACTGGCCAATGAAAAAGGTACCTATGGGTTGGAATTTTTTGACTGGGGATAAAAAGGGAAAGACCAAGCCAGTTGGGAAGTGCAGCCATTTTGAATTCTGTGCTCTGCATAGAAGAATAAAATAAAAAAATAAATAAAATAAATAAAAATCTTTTTCCTCTTAAATATGGTGTTTGGGTGCTCTTTCTCTCCATTGGGCCTCATCTTCCTACAACACCTGGATTTCAGTTCTCTATAAGCCATGGTAAATAATACATATGGGTTGAAAAGAGGGATAAATGGTATTGTGAATATGATAGAGTCAAATGGAAGGACCTGCCCAAATAGAACCAACCAGCCCAAGAAATGAATGCATAGAATGTCCCACTCAGGGAAAAGGGAAAGTGCCAATCCCTACCCTCCTGACCCTTTAAATTTCCATCAACCTTAACCCACGTGCCGATTTCCTTCTCAAACTCAGTCCACTTACACCCAGATGTGAATAAAGGCCGCTGTTGCCTACACAGAACAACACGTCCTTCCATTCATGTTTTAGAATAATCTTTATTTTTGATCTTTGATCTCTCATTTTGGTGCTGAGAACCAGGATTGGAAGAAGCCCCCTTGGGGGGATGAAATACACTCTGTTGGACCCCACTAGACGGACTCTTCTTAAACTTTTCCCCTTCCCCACTCTGGGCTGAAAAATTTTGGTGGTCCGTGCCTAACCCTGGTGAATCAGTGTGTCCCATCCAGTGCCTCATGTTTAGGGACACCCTCCTGTGGGCCTGGGCCATTCTTCCTGCTGGTTAACCCCAGCCTCATTTTTTTTGGCTGGTTACAGGTCACACATGAGGCCTGGTATGTCCCTCACACCATCCCCGGCCACCTACAGACTAACCCTGATGAGTCCAGACTTGCCTGTCCAGTGCCTTGTGTGTGGGGACACTCTTCTACAGGCCTGGGCCACTTGCCTCTGACTGGTTTCACACCAGAAGCATGGTAACCTCCCTGACCCAGCCTCGGCCACTTCTTTCCTTCTCCTCCTCGCAAGTTCTCTTTACATCTTCTCTTTAGCCTCATTTTTTTTTTTTTAATCTCCAGTTTCTGACAAGGGGGACCATTCAGTCACAGATTCCCCCTTCTTCGCCTTTAAACTGTCTTTTAACTCACTTCAAGCCTCTACGGCTCTAACCTGACCTTACACCTAAACATATCATCCCTTTCTGTAATACTGCTTGGCCTGTGCACAAGCCAGACAATGGCTCACAATGGCCTGAAAATGGCACATTTGACCTCTCAATCCTCAATGATCTCAATAATTACCGTCGGAAATTAGGCAAATGGTCAGAGATCCCCTACATCTAGGCCTTCCTCCTCCTCTGACACGTTCCTTCTCTGTTTTTTGACTTAAGAACCCTCTCAGATTTTCCTTGAGTGGGTCAAACTGGCTTTCCCTAACCCATCTGAATCTCCATTGTCTTCTTTGGACCTGGCAGACAACCCTTCCCCTTCTGCTCCTCCACAGCCCCCTCAACCTCATTCCTACCCGCAGAATTCCACCCATTCCCCTTCTCTCCACTGCACCCCACACCTTCCACCTTACATGGTAGAGAAAGAAAAGATGTTGGAACTGGGAAAGAAAAGAAACATGGTGGACCCAATTTCCCCACCCCATACTAGGTCCAGTCACACCTTTGGACCTTCCATTTCCAGACCACCACAACCCCTGTACCCACTCCGAAATGTTGCAGGAATGGAAGGCATTGTCAGGGTTCATGTTCCCTTTTCTCTCTCAGACCTGTCCCACATAAGTCAGAAACGAGGTTCATTCTCTACAGGTCCCACAAAATACTTGCAAGAATTTAGATATCTAACCCAATTATATAATCTTACCTGGCAGGAGTTATATGATATCCTCACCTCCACCCTATTAACATACATTTTATCTGTCAGTCTGCACCTGATATATGAACTAAAGAAAAAAAAACAAACTCCAAAAATTCCCCCAGAGCCATTAGATCCCTAAGAGAGATCTCGCTGATTTGGCCTTCCAGGTGTGGCAGTACTTCTCGGTGATCCAGTTATTGGCTTCCGCCATCAGACAAAACTCAGCTACTTCTGGAAACTCAGGGCAGTCCAAAAAAAGAAAATCTCCCCCAGGACCATGTTCTAAATGCAGTAGGCTGGGACACTAGGCAAAGCAATGGCCAAATCCAAACCCTCCCCCCAAACTGTCCCCAGCCTGCAGAAGTGCTCACTGGAAGTCTGACCCCCCAGGTCCTTCTCAGGATCTGGTTCACATACACTCCTAGGACCTAGCAGAATTTCCCAACCTCCTGGGCCTAGGCACTGAAGAGTGATGATCCCTGGAAAATCAGGATGCCCCCTGGATGCCATCCTGGAAAACTAAACTCTGGATATTTTTGCTAGTGGAAGGTAAGCCAATCTCTTTTCTAATAAACACAGGAGCAACTTTTTCCATGCTGCCATCTTATAAAGATCCTCCAAAACAAACAGAGATCTCAACGGTGGGAATTAATGATAGGTAATTCACTGTGCCTTCAGGCTACTCCACTCTTGTAATGCTGGAATCACGGCCTCCTTGGTTATTTCCTATGTTAGGGCCACTAATTATGATCTTTCTCATTCTTAGTTTCATACCAGTAATCCTCCACCTCATCTCCGAATTTATTGACCAGGCAGTCACCCAGAAAACAACCACTCATATCTTTGCCCTAAGTGGATATCAACCAGTTCAGACTAAAGACCCAAGAATGTTCCTGTAAACATCACTTTCTTCCCCCTCCCATTTTCTTTACAGGCAGCAAACAGATACAACGCCTGTCATCCTGCCTCCTTATAATATACTAAAAAGACCAGGATGATGGAATCAAATACAGGGACCCACCCAAATAGAACAAAACTTCTCAGGAAGAAATGAATGCATAGAATGTTCCACCCAAGAAAAAGAGAACATGCCAACCCCTACCCTTCCTACTCTTTAAATTTCCATCCACCTTAACCCACCTGCTGACTTCCTTCTTGAACTCAGACCACCTGCACCTGGGTGGGTATAAAGGCTGCTGTTGCCCATACAGAACCTGGACTCCATTTCCTTTCATTCATATTTTGGAATAATCTTTTATTTTTGACCTTCAACCTCTCCGAATATGCAAATGGCCACCTTCCTTTCTTAGGGATTTTATTCTGGTGTAACAGAAATGTTGTTGTTTGTAATTCATCATTGCCTTCTAAGGAGGATTGGTCTTGGGAACTGCATGATACAGCACGGAGGATGGAAGCTTAGCAGTAGGAGTCTGGACACCATAAAAGGAAGAAGAGAGAAAAACTGGTGAGGGGTAGCAAGGAGGACAGAATTTTGCTCAACAAATATGCCCAATGATCATTTTTGAATAATTTATTGTTGGATGTCTAATTTTCCCAATAACATGTCCAGAAAATTCCACATTGCTCACTGTTGATTTGTGGGCTGGTGAATTCTTGGAGATTGCACAGAGCTACAAAGCCCTGACCCAGAGAGTCAGGTTGAAAGGAAAACTCACTTCTCTGCTTCACTTGGATTTTTGACAATAGCCTTACAGCAGAAGGGACTTGCTGTCAAGGTAGTCTGTTAATCCCAGTTGGCTGTCAGAATCAAAGAAGAGGCGGTCCCTTAAAGTCTAATTATCCTTGGCTCCTGGAGAAGCCAGGACCCCCTTTCCATCACCTCTAAAATTCCTTTCGGTTATCCATAAAGCACTCACCTGAATTAGTTCCCTAAACAATCTTAATTAATGTGAACTCAGTTTTTATATACTAAATACTAATACTATTCTCAAATTTTTCCAAAAAGGGTATAGAATTTTACTTTTAATGATATTTATGGGCTCCTTGTTCATTGTTGGGATTCCATTGTAATTAAATTTGACCAGATGTATTAGACAGGTATCAAATAAATTTGCATTAATTTGCCAAATAAGATACGAAGTAGACATAAAAGTGTGGACTTGAATTGACTGTGTGCTAAAAATCTAGGATCTAAGTTTAGATCATAGTTCTTGCTATTGTAGTATCCATCCCAGATGGATCCCCACCCATCTTGCTGTTCTGAGGATAGATGGAGCTTCCAGTTCATAATGAAAACTGCTGATTCAGTGTTAGCTTCCTCTTCTCTGGGCTAAAGACTACGAAATATAAATACCAAAGAGTCATTAGTTGGAAAGTATACATTTCCAAAATTGGCCAATTTACAGTTCTGGGATCTGTATCTTTTGGTTCCCAATCCAAGCTCTAATTTTCGAGTCCACTGGCCACAACAAGAGGTTTTCGTTGAATGTTGAAAGTAGCCAGTCCTGGCAAAGAAAAAACACAACATTTCAGTTTCCTTCGCAGCAACAAAAGCAATGCTTTTCTTCCAGCATAGTTACTGTGACACAACATGAGTCTAAGCATGATATTGATACAGGGTTCCCCTATTCAAAGCTGGACAGGTATTCCCATTTTGTAAGCCTGAGTGAGCTCATAAATTAGTCTTATCACAGACCCCATCTGTAGACACAAACAGGTTCTTTCCAGGCCGTACTCAAGCAAAGTCAAGAAAAAGAGCAGCTTGATCAATATGTCACAAGGGTGGTTCCTCCTGAACTAGGGAGCACACATCCTACTGCCTTGCCTGGGGTAAGGACTGCAAGGACCACATTCCTTTGCTAATTTTAGGATTATTTTCTGTTTATAGGCCTCTGGCCAATTGTGACACGTTCCAGACTTATATCTCCCCAAAACTCCCTTCCTGTAGGATAGGAAAAGCAGTATATAAACCCCCTAGACAGAAGGTCCAAATGGGCTACCCACTTGGGCTCCCCCTCCATTGCCGAGATTCTGCTCCCCATTTTTCGCTTATCTCTTTTATCTTACAATAAGCCCTGTCCCTACACTCATACCCATGGTCTGTGTCTTCATTTCATGCTTCAAACCTCAAGATCAATGACCCAACACAGAAATTCCAACAACAATATGGGAGCCAATTCACAGAGAGTCCTTTCCAAGAGGGAAAGGATTGGGGCTACTGAGATTCTGCTGTGGTTCTGGGGTTGTCCACTCTTCATGTTTCCTGCAGCAAGGCAGAAAAGCAGAGAATTGTTCAACAGAGTAATTCCACTGACCTTGCCCTTCTTTGCCTTTATCCGATACCCACCCTAATCTTCCTTTGGAAAGAAACCTATTCTGTCCCAATCAGAGGCAAAATTTGTATTTTAAATAAAAACTTTTAAATAAAACTTTTATTTAAAAGTTTTTATTTTCCAAAATAATCCTCAAATCACTCTGGCCACGTGCTAATCAGAAGTATAAAGCAAGTCTCAATACTTCAGAGCACATGAATAAATGATGGAATTTGGCATTAATATTGAGATGTGTCTTTCTCATCTACAGTTTCTTCATCCTCATTTCCAGAAATCCTCTGGTTTTTCTCTCTATGGCCCAAATTTCAGTAAGGTCCCTACCACTATTAAAATAAATCAGTAAAATCTCTATTTTTACCTCTGAAATTTATTCTTTCTACTATGTTTCTGTCAATATTTTTGGTAAAGAAGTCAGTGAGAAACATGTGGCACACTCCATTCTTTAACAAGCAGGGCCTTGGAAATTCCATAGACTCAAGTGGCGGGTCAGCGCACAGAGGCTGCCTCACCTACTCTCTGCCACTTGCCGAAATTTCCTCCCGTCGACCATTAATTGGTGAACTGAGAGGGATTTGTTTCTAGTTACAATGCAAATAGCCTTTAGTTTTCTGTTTTACCCTACTTTGTAACTAAATTCTTAGAATTTCCTAGGCCCAGCTTTTGGTCATTTGAAAGCAGAATGAGTAGAGCAGGGCTGGGGAACCCATAGTCTTTGAATTTCAAGATTATTCTTTGTCAAGCACCAAAGGAGGCAAGAAAAGCTTCATCTTTCTCTGCTGCACCTCTTTTAGTAAAGGGCTTATTCTATAAAATTAAAGGCCACAGTTGAGGTTCCAGAAGGCTCCATGTGGCCCCAAGGTTTCAGGTTCCAGAGTGTCCTGAGAAATGGTAGGAACTGTGAATTTGGGGATGATATTGAGAGAGGACACCCAGAAAAAGTGAGGTCTAAGAAAACAGAGGTCTTCTCAAGGAGACACCAAGGATACACCTGTGAGGTCCTCCCCATGGTGACTCAGCTCTGAGGAATTTATAAAAACTTAACTACCTGGGACCTGGAATCTAATGCTTGCTTCTGCTTTTGTAAAAGCCCAAGTTTCTGTAAAAGCCAGAACCTGCTTCTCCAGTTTCATTGAAACTGATCAATGAGAAAGGTACCTGTGAGCTGGAAATTTTTGACTGGAGATAAAAAGGAGAAGCCTGCGTGATGGGGGAGCATGGCTCTGGGTCTGCCACCACTCTGCCGGCTGAAATAAATCTCTTCTTCTTTTAAACAGGATGTCTGGGTGCTCTTTCTCCCCATTGGGCCTTGTCTTCCTGCAACGATATGACATCACATGCATCACAATTTTTGCTATGACTAGCCCCAAATCTGGGATTTACTAGGAAATAAATAGTTCAAAGAAGGCTCAAGAGTTTCTGAAACTGTCAGGGACAACAGAAGCCCAGGATGTTCCTAAGGACACTCACCCTTTATCTAGGCCTCTAGACTTCTGTGTCAGACAAAGCAGCATTATTTACAGGGGATCTGTTTTTCTTTCCTTATTGCCAAAGAGAATTATCCTTCCCTTGAAGCCATGAAAAGAAGCAAATTGTTCCAAATGCCTGGGACAGCCTTTTGGAGAATGGGAGGCTTATAGAGAAAAGTCTACAGCTTAGAAATTCAGAGTATTCTGTGTGGTTTGGCTGTCACGATTCTTGTGACTTCAGTCCTATTTCTGCCATGGCAAGGGTAATAAAATCATTTTCTCACACACAAGGGAGTTTCTACTTTCACTGGAAATAAAGTAATTTTTATTAGATTATTATCGTTTTAATGGGTACTAATCAGCTGGTAAACATACGGGCTAAGCTTATATCAACACCTGTTCTCAGCTGGTATGGAGACCTCTTTGCAGCACTCTACATACATAGGCTTAGTTCATTAAATACTAAATACTATATTAATAATTGACTTCCTTGGAAACAAATTGGCCCCAGTGCTGTGTGTTCTGTTTTAATTTTCCTTGCAGAGGCAACAGAAGCACAGAAAGCTTCTCGTATAGGGTATTTTAACTAAGTAATCACGGTTATTACTGAAAACAACAGTTCTGATGGGTTTTTTTGCTGGTTTCCAGGGACTCATGAAAAAATCCTTGTTTTTCCCTTTGCAAGACTATTCATTTCATTTAGTTTTTAAAGATCATCTCTATCTTGTCTCAAATGCAGGATCTCGCTTTCTGAAGCCAAACTACAACCTGCTTTTCTTTTCCCCACAAAAGCAAATAAAGAGAAATCAGCATCTTATTGACTTAGCCCAATTTACCAAATAGATGTCTGTGATTTGGATTCGATGTTATTTTTTCTATAGTTTTCAGTTCTTCATTTGATACAGTTTAAACTGTATGACAAATATAATTGATACAGTTTAAACTGTATGAAGAAAATGAAGAAAACCAAAATAAATAAAGTCAAATAGGGCTAGTAACATAGGTAAATATTTTGTTAAACAGAAAAGTCACTGAAAATGTTCCACCTGGGCTTCCACTGGGACACTTAATAATAATGCCAATGGCTGGGTCAGGGGAATGGCTTGAGCCCAGGAGTTCAAGGCTTCAATGAGCTTAATCGAGTCACTGCATTCCAGCAACCCAGGCAGCAGAGTGAGACAATGTCTCTAAAATAGTAATAATAATGTCAGTGGTAATGACCATTTAGTGACTACTAAGTGATACACATTATGTCAGGTGTATTATTTAAACAAATTGAAGCAAACCTATAAGTTTGCAATGGTTGTCTCATCAACCTATAAACTCGAGTTTCATGAGCTTATGTTTTCTAAACTACTAAGTGCTAAAGACAGGATTCAATTTGGGGCTAACACCATTTTCTTCTATTATTCTAAGCTGTTTTCTCTCCCTGATAATAAGACTTACACTTACCCAACATCTCCTATGTGTGGTAAGCACGGGCACAAGTCATTTCCTATCTTTATAGCAACTCTGTGAGAGAGGAGTAGAGAAAATCAGTTTCTTGTACAGATTTTCATAGTGAGGAAGAGGCAGAACAAGTTTTCAAATCCAGATCTACGGACACGAGGATCTGAGTTGTTCCATCCTTCCTCATGGACTTACCAAGGATAAAGGGTGGGCTGATGGGAAGAAGAGAGCATCTCTCTTGAGATTGTAGCTCACTGTTAATGACAAATTAAGGCATTAAGAGATAAGCTAAGTATAGGTTACCTGGTTTATCTATATTTCACAGATTCAGTAAATTAAACAGACAAACTTTTCAGCTTATGGATATGATATACTGTATCCAACATTTTAAAGCTTTGTGAAATACTTAAATCTTATAGTTTAGTTTTCTACCAGCTCTGTTGACCTTAGTGACTTGGGTACCATCCACTTCATATTGGTTAACTTACTCAGCACCACAAAATGAGTAGAGAAGCAGGATTTCAAAGCTTAGGTTTTGATTCTCAGACCTATTGGTTCCACAGTCAATTAATCTTCTTTATCTGCGCTTTGGTCTTTTATATTTCAAGAACAAAAAACATGTAACTAATGCGCTGGTAATATAGAAAACTAACTTCTACTCCTTTAGGATGTATCTGCTTTTGCTTTTGGAGTTTCGTTTACTTGTTTTTTTTTTGAGCCAGGATCTCATTCTGTTGCCCAGGTTAGAGTGCAGTGGCATCATCACAGCAAGCTCAAACTTTTGGGCTCAAGCCACCCACCTGCCTCAGCTTTCCAACTAACTGGGAGTACAGGCATGTGCCAGCATACCTGGCTAATTCTTCTATTCTCTGTAGAAATAAAGTCTTGCTATATTGCTCAGGCTGATCTTGAACTCCTGACCTCAAATGATCCTATCGTTTTGGCTTCTCAAAGTACAAGCATGAGCCACCATGCCTGGCAGGGTATATGTTTTAAAGGAGGTGTGTATCACAGGATTATGTTTTCAAACTCAGAAGATATTAAAGAATAGTAATGTAATTCTCTTTTCTCATATTTTCACATATGAAGACTTGGCAGTGCTATGTGTTTGGGGGCAGGGGGTTGAGGGAGTCATTTGTACAGCATGAGACTGTTCAACATAGATGGCTAGCATTCTAATTCCATGAGCTACATTACGTGAGTCCCTGCTTCATTTCCCAAACCTCTGCCCCTCTCACGGGGGGCAAATGGGGATGGCTCAGAGAACTGTGCTCAGTAGCTTCAGTTCACTGGTGGAGCCGGGGGCAGCCACACATCAAGGTGCTGCTGCGGCCCAGTGCTGACCAGTGCTGACCAGTGGTCTCCTCACTACCTCCCCAGTTCTCCCCACCCACAGGCGCCCAGTGGGGAGGCTTGCAGCCTTGGCTCCTGTTTGAAGAGCGCAGGCCTTGGCCTGAGCACTCACCGAGCACTGGGGCCTCTACTCTCCAGGACCGCAGAGACTCTGGGTGCTGGCAGCCTCCTCTTGATTATCAGCCACGGGCCACACTCCCTTGTTGCTGTGACCTTTCTGCCGTTGCTCCTTACTGCCTGAATCGTGACTGAGCTTGCTTTATCCCCTGGGCGCTTTCTTTGGCCACTTCTTAGAACCTGCACAGTCATCCGTCAAAGCCATTCAGTTCTACTGAGGCTGAACCACTGTCTCTACCCGCCCCGGAATGTCCCGACGGCACATCACATCTCAGCATCAGGATAGAAAAATCATGCCATCAGTCCAGAAAACACATCACTAGCGGGAGTTCCCTTGTAGAAAGTAAACAAAAAATACAATTCAGTTTCTTCTTTTCTGTTAGCCTCAGTTTTCCCTGAGGTGTTTGTCAAAATGAAAAAGAACCAGTTAAAATCTCTGAAGGGAACATCTGAGTCTGATACAGCAGCTTCGTTCTCCAGTTCCATTTCCATGGAAGCTGCTTACACCCAGTGCTGAAGGTAACCAGCACCCACCCGAGGTAGTTCTGATGGACGGAGGCTGCCAACTGATTCTTACCACCAAGAAGGTATGAGTGTGTGGCCGCCCCTGTAGGCTAGAACTCAGTGAACAAAATAATCTTCCTCCGTGGCTTCACCGAACTTGTGTGGGTGGCAATATCTCATTTATTTAATTAGCTCTCATTGCGTATTTCTCAGGGGTAGATAGAGATGAAAGCCCCAAAGTTGTCTCGGAAAATGAGTGTAATTCCTGGTAAACACATTTAAACAGAAAGAAGAACATAACGCTGGTACTTCATAACCTTAGCTGTCAGTTCTGCTGTGTCCAGTCAAACCCGCGGCTGTTTGTTGAGCACCCACTGTGTACAAGGCACTGTTGAGAAAGACCTGTGCCTTGCTCCAGAGGAGCAAAGTTATGAGATTTGCAGCACAGATTAGCAAAAACAAAGTCAATTTCAAATCATTGTCATGATACAGATTAATATGGCTGTATGGAGGATTAATATGGCTGTATGGAGGGGGATTTCTGACTACTCTTTTTGAAACTCTGCCATCTCAAATGCCAAGCAAAGTGGTTTACATACACTAGCAATAAGCATTTCACACGTGTGTGCAGCCAGTGTTCATCAAACTTCTTTCTAAAGAATATTTTCCAGTCATTTCAGAATTGCTATTAACTCTAGGGTCAGGTTTAGACTTCAGTGACTCGAAGTGTTTCCCTGTCTTATTAGAGTCCAATCCCATGTTTGAATGATTATCTTTCTCGTCATGCCCATATTCATCTATTACCCTATTTAATGTCTTACCTCCATGAAAAGGAGGCAGCTTTTACAAAATTATCAATTAGTCGGTTGCTTTTTAAGGGCATTTTGTTCCATGTAAGATTTGAAGGGAAACTTACAACAACATGAAGAGGGAAATAATAAATCAGTAAAGGAGGGACAGGCCTGGAAGAAAATATCTGGTTGAGCTTTCTGAAGGTCAAACTGTCAAAGGAGGCACAGTCAATTTCACAGTTCTTGTAATCCACAGGTTAATATTTGGGCAGGCTTTCAGGAAAAGAAAAATGCTTTACCAGGGTGCTATAGGATAAATGTTTACTTCCCCTAACATTTATATAATGAATCCTAACATCCAAGGTGAATGTTATCAGGAGTTGAGGCTTCTGGGAGGGGATTAGGCGATGAAGGTGGAGTTTTCATCACTTGAATTTCCACTCCTTGCCCCTAACACCATGCGAGGACACAGAAGGCTCCAGGTAAGAACCAGAAATCAGGCCCCCATCGGCCACTGAATCTGCCAGTGCCTCGATCTTGACTTTTCCAGCTTCCAGAACTGTGAGAAATAAATTTCTGTCATTTATAAGCCACCCAATTTATGGTGTTTTGTTATAGCAGCATGAACAGACTAAGACAAAAGACTTGACTCTTAAAATTCTGATTGAGGCCAAAGGGACATAGGATCTAGATATCTCCCAAGCTAGGTTTCTCCAACTGTGTATACCATACCATCTTTTCTCTTCCATTTTGGTGTCTGGCTTCCCTAGGAAGCCAGGTATAAATGTGTAGAAACCTTCTTATTCTAACACCTCAGCTGCCTCCCACACAACCTGTGCCAAGCACCATCAGTCGTGTTCTAGTATTGCTGGGAACTGGCCGGGACTCATAGGCACTCACAGGTCTTGGCATTCTCCAGTTAAACATAACAATTTCACAGAATACCAGTTCCAAATCAATGTACTCTGTGAGCAGAATAGATGAAGACAAAAATAAAAACAGACCCTAGACATGTCTGAATGCACAAAACATGAAACATGACCAAACCTCCCCTCATCATGGCTAAAATATGCCACTACTGTTTTTTAAACAATGACAGTTTTTCTTAATAGAAATCTGATTTTATTATTATTATTTTTGCTCTTTTTTTCTGAAACACATCTACCTTGGCAGCTTGAACCTTGGTGCTGCTTGGTCTTCTGATGGGGTCTTCTCAGTCTAAAATCCTTCCTCTGCTGGTCAGACTCCTGCCTCTCCCACAACAGTGCGAACTGGCATGCTGAGTTCTCTAAAATGCACAGTGCTACCAGGGACAATTTGAAATTCCAGTGGCCACTTTGAGTTTTTGACACACAAGAAATATTAAGTTAAGAACAAAAACCAGAATAATCTTGAGAAGGTTGCCTTGTTTGTCTAAAAGAGAGGTTACTTTGTTTAACAAAGAAGACAAATTCTCCACTGTGTTTTGTTGTTGTTGCTGTTGTTGTTGTTTGCTTTTGTGTTTGCTTGTTTTTTACTTTGGGGATTAATACATGCTAGATTTTTACTTGTAAGCACTGATAAAATTGTCACAAGCCCAAGGTATGTCTACATCAGCTGTAATGTCACTCTCTTTTGTATTTATGTGAGACTGGTTTTTTTTTTCCCTACATCTAAACTTCCTTCTCTCTTTTCTCAAGGGGCACAATTACTTTTGTACATTAATCTTCTATCCTGCAACCTTGCTATAATCTCTCATTAGTTTAAAGACTTTTTTGTTGTAGATTTTTGGGGAATAGAAAATGATGTTATATAATTACTTTTGACAGCAATAAATTAATATTTATATGCAGTTGACTCCCTCTCATTAGTTTTCTCTTTTTCTTTCTCTTTTTCCTCCTTCCTTGAGAAACATTAAACATTTACTGATAAAAAAATTATTTAATTAAGTGCCCATTAAAGAATACTTAGTCCTAATAAATAAAGTGTCCAAACAATGTAAAAATAAGTTATTAATCTGTATTTCTCCTCGTGGACCCAAAATGTATATTTACATAGTAGACTTTGTTATTATAGTTACAAGAAAACAAGAAATAGCTTAGCTCTAAGATAAAAAGACATGTTTTAAAATGATTCAAAGATCAGAAAATTTAGTTTACTATATGAGAATAATGTCAGTACAGTGAATTTCTCATGATTTAACTTTCCTAAATATCCTAAGTTAGTTTTGAGTTAAGTAAGGTGCCGCTATTTCCACAATTTATTTAAAATTAAAAATTATATTTATAAAAATTTCATTTAACTGAATGGAATGAGAAGATAACTTTTTTAAGGTTTACTTTTATGAAATTCTTACAAGGCTACAAATCATATTTAATGTCTTAACTGAAGTCTACAATTTCCAGATACTTAACTAAATTGAAGACCTTACACAAAACATTTAAGTTAATTAATAAATAATCTTTGGAAGCCTGCAGAATTTCTAAATAAAAAACAGATAAAAAACCCTAGTTAGCTGAACCTAATGTTAATTTACTTATATTTCTTAAAATGGCAATAGAGAAACAAAATATAAAATCATTTTGGATGACATTAAATATTATTCTTTTTGTCTCCTTAAGTGCTCCTGTACTAAATAGCTCAATAATTTAATGATTTTCTGTCCTATGGTTCTCTTTTTGCCTAGAGAGGAAAATGATTATTTTGATTAATGACAATAATTGACATAAGTGGTTAATAAAACTAGGTACAACAGTTATGGAAATATACAAATATGTTTATATGGTAATGGATTTTTTTCATATTTTTTATTTCAAAAGTTGTTACATGGTATCTTTGTGTATTATATTACATGGCATACTAAATTTCCAAGGTCCAAAGTTCTGTCATCTGCCTTAATGTTTATAAAGATGAAACTTTCTTGGGGCCTACAAGCTATCTCTTGATTTAATGGCAGGCTACCTCTTACTTTTAAGTGTAGCTGTATAAGTAGTATTATTAATCCTTGAACAATATATATTTAATCCCTATGAGTCCACTTACACACAGTTTTTTGTTTTTTTTTGGAGAGACAGAGTCTCACTTTATCGCCCTCGGTGGAGTGCCGTGGCATCATACAGCTCACAGCAACCTCCAACTCCTGGGCTTAGGCGATTCTCTTGCCTCAGCCTCCTGAGTAGCTGGGACTACAGGTGCCTGCCACAACATCCGGCTATTTTTCTGTTTTGCAGTTCGGCCGAGGCCGGGTTTGAACCCACCACCTTCGGTATATGGGGCCAGTGTCTTACTCGATGAGCCACAGGCGCCATCCAACATAGATTTTTTTTTTAAATAAATACATTTGGAGATTTATGACAATAAAAACTGTTTGGAGATTTATGACAATTTGAAAGAACTAACAGGTAAACCAAATTGAAAGAACTTACAGATGAACCACATAGACTAGAAATATTGAAAAACTTTAAGAACAAGGTATGTCATAAATGAATAAAACATATGTAAATAGTAGCCTGTGTTATCATTTACTACCAGAAAATATACAAGAATCTATTATAAACAGTTTAAATTAATCAAAATTTATGCAAACACAGAGATAGTGTACATGGTGCCATTTGCAACTGAGAGAAATGTAAACAATTGTTAAGATGCAGTATTGAATTATAGCTGCATAAAATTAACTGCAGTAATACCAAGCTACTGTAATAATTTCATAACCACCTTCTGTTGTTTTCGTGGTGAACTCAAGGACTGCGAGTATTCTCACAAAATGCCACATGACACCAATCATCTCCAAGTGAGCAGTTTATTTCTCTAGTAAATTGATTATTGCAGTAAAAGTGATCTCTCCAGATTCTTGTGTATTTTACATTATGTTTAGTGTGTTACCATAAACCTTGAATAACACCATGGGATCCAAGGAAAGTTCCACTAGTGATGCTAGAAGTGCTTCTATGAAGCAAAGTCAGGACATTGCAAGAGAAAGCTGAATTGCTTGATACGTAGCTCACATTGATGTCTGCAGCTGTGGTTGCCTACTATTTCAAGATAGATAAACCAAGAGTAAAGACCACTGTAGAAAGAAAAGAAAATTTGTGAAACTGCCACTGCAGCTACATCAGCAAAACATGTAGTGAACATTTTATACTCTTTTTGAAATAATGCTTTTTTTTTTTTTTTTTTTTTTGAGACAGAGTCTCACTCTGTCCCCCTGGATAGAATGCAATAGTATAATCGGTAGCTCACAGCAACCTCAAATTTTTGGGTTGAGTGATCCTCTTGCCTCAGCCTCCTGTGTACCTGGTATTACAGGTGCCCACCACAAGGTCTGGCTAATTTTTCTATTTTTTAGTAGACACAGGGTCTCACTCTTGCTCAGACTGGTCTTGAACCTCCTGAGCTCAAGCAATCCACTCACTTCAGCCTCCCAGAGTGCTAGGTTTACAGGCGTGAGCCACTGCACCCAGCCTGAAATAACTTTTTATCTCATATTGAAAATGCAGGATTGCCATAAGAACAACATGCCTATAAACTGTAATGTGATTTATGTAACAACTTAAAGCAAAAGAAAGTAAGGTTCTAAAAGTGGAGAATTTAATTCCTGGAAAGGACAGTTTGATCATTTTAGAATGAAGTTGGATTTTAAAAATGTCAAGGTAATAGGAGAAGCAGTTTCTGATGACCACGAGGCAGTAAATGAGTTTTTAGATGACTTTATCACAACAGAGAAAAAAATATCTGCATGAACGGGATTTCAATGCGGGTGAAAGTCCTCTATTCTGAAAAAAAAAAAAATGCCACAGGACATTTATTTGTAAGGAAGGATGTAAGCACCCAGATTTCAGGCAGGAAGGAGTAGGCTAACTCTACTCTTTGGGGAAAATGCAGTCTGGTTTATGATCAGGACTGCCTTTGTCTGTAGAGCTGCTAACACTTTGACCCTTGAAAGAAAGAAACAGCTAAACACCAGCTGCCAGCTATTTGGTTATACAAAAAAGGCTGGATAACAACACTTACACCCCAGATTGGTTTCATTAATGCTTTGTCCCTAAAGTCAGATAATTCCTGCCAGCAAGGGACTGCTTTTTAAAGTTCTCTTGATAATGGGATAATTCTCCAAGCCATCCAGAACCCCACAAATTTTTTTTTTGAGACAGAGCCTCAAGCTGTTACCCTGGATAGAGTGCTGTGGCATCACAGCTCACAGCAACCTCCAGTTCCTGGGCTCAAGTGATTCTCTTGCCTCTGCTTCCCAAGTAGCTGGGACTACAGGCACCTGCCACAACGCTCGGCCATTTTTTGGTTGCAGCCGTCATTGTTATTTGGTGGGCCCGGGCTAGATTCAAACCCTCCAGCTCAGGTGTACGTGGCTGACGCCTTAGCTCGTTGAGCCACAGGCGCCGAGCCAGCCCCATAAATTTAATACCAAAGGTGTCAGAGAGGTCTATTTGCCCACAAACACCATATCATTAAACATAGTACTCTGTGGAAAGGACAGTCAGTGCTTTGGAAGAAAAGCCTAACAGAGAGAATATCATGAGAGTCTGGAAGACTTGCACCATCAAAGATCCATCATTGTTATAGAAAAAGCCCTGAAAGCCATAAAGCCTGAGACAATAAATTCCTGCCAAAGAAAACCGTGTCTAGATGCTGGGCATGATTTCACAGGATTTACAACAGAGCTAGTCAAGAAAATCATGAAGGAGATTGTGGATACGGCAAAGGGTGGGGGTGAAAAAGTTCAAGATACGGAATTTGGAGAAATTCAAGAGCTGAAAGACACCACACCAGAGAAATTAACAGAAGACAATCTGGTGGAGATGACAGCTTCTAAACCAATGCCAGATGCTGAGGAAGAAGACAGAAAAAGCAGCACCAGAAAACAAACTGATATTGGACAATCGGGTAGAGGGTTCTGATTTCAGAACTACTTTTGATTTTCTTTTTGACTACATAGACCCCTCTTCAATACAGGCACTGACACTAACACAAATGGTAGAAGGAGGATTGGCACCCTACAGAGATAGAGACACGAAAAAGAAAAATATAAGAGAAATGTTTCTACATTTCTATAAATTTCTACCAGGTCTCTCTGCCTCTCCTTCCACCTCCTCCATCTGTTCCACCTTTGTCACCCCTGAGACAGGAGGACCAACCCCTTGTCTTCCTCCACTTTCTGACTATGACATGAAGAAGACCAAGGCCAAGATGAAGACCTCTATGGTGGTCCACTTCCACTTAATGAAGAGTAAGTATATTTTCTCTCTCTTGTGATTTTCATAACATTTTCTTTTCTCTAGCTTACTTTATTGTAAGAAGACAATCAATAACACATATTTTGACTTTATATTATTAGTAAGGCTTCTGGGCTACTACTAGTTAAGTTTTTGGGAGTGAAAACATATGCAGATTTTCAACTGCACCTGGGGTCAGCACTGCTAGCCCCTGTGTTGTTCAGGGTCAACACAGTACATTCTGTCTTGATCCCAGCCTCTTCCAAGCTAATATGATTAACTTCTGTAATGGTCTTATATATCTCAGGCTTTGTTGGCAGTAGGTGTGAGCTGCACTTCTTAACTATCCACCTAAGCCATTTCTTCACATTCTGAATCCTGAAGATTTGATTTTCTGAAAAACAGCACCAAAGTGCTTTAATGCTTTGAACTTTGATGAAAAAGGAATTACCAGGGGTCGTCAGCAACCGTACCAACTTAAAGACACTTCCCTTTGACCATTGGGCATCCCAAGCAATCTTAAGGATGAGGATTTTTAGGAATGGGTTATAAGCGATAACTACATAAGTATTAGAGAGCTCCATCTAAAACATTGGAATGTGCTGAGTATAAGAGTAGACACCTTCCATACAGGGCCATGGCACAATATTAATTTTCTGCTTCTGTAGCATCTTTTTATTTATCCTGTGCCCTACCACTAATACGGTCCATTATTCTACCTTAATATCCTTTACTGATTAACTAAAAATTTATCAGTAGTATCTTCCTTATCTTCATCCTGTTACTTTTAACTTCATATGGTCTTTTGCCACTTAGATCAAAGCCAAAACTCTCTGGCATACATTTGTAAATTGGTAGATACTGCTCTGAATTTGGTTTAGTGCTGACAAAATTTATTAACTATGAATTAATTATTAATACTTTAGAAGATAGATTCTTTGTTTCAGGCCCCTTCTGCTTAAGTTTTTTTAATCCAAACTTTCAGTATTATTAAATATTGGAACTAGAACTCATGTTAACTAAAGGCTCTTGTTGAAGACACTACAGTCTTATCAACAAAAGGTACCACATCAGAAATGAAAATTAATCCTAACTTATACTTGATTGCTATATCCTAATTTATCTTGTGTATTCATTCTAATTGCTTGGCACTTTCGGATATTTAAAACTAGCTGACAATATTATATACAATTAGTTCTTTCTAGCACCCTAACATGCTCTGAGTTACCCAATGATGGATATTCTAGCACCCTAATATGCTCTGAGTTACCCAATGATGAATATTCTTTCTTGCAGAAGCGAAAGCCCCAACGTCAACTGCAAATGTGTTCTTGATGATTTTTGGCTGGAGGGTTTTGCCAGCAGGCCAGTGTGGTGGCTCACACTTGCAATCTCAGTACTTTGGGGGGCCATGGTGACAGGATCACCTGAGGCTAGGAGTTTGAGACCAGCCCGAGCAACATAGCAAGACTCAGCCTTGGCAACACAAGAAAAAGAGAAAATAAAAAAACAAAAAACTAGCCAGGTGTGATGGCACACACTTGTAACTATTTAGAAGGCTGAGGTAGGAAAATCAGTAGAGCTCAGGAATTGAAAACTATAGTGAACTATGATTGCACCACTGCACTCCAGCTTGGTGACAGAGCAAGATGTTGTCTCTGTGATGGTTTCATAGATGAAAAGACATTTGAGGTGGACTTTGAAAGATGACAAGAAAAGGCAACAGGAGGAAAGATAGCTCTAATAAAGAGGGAGGAGCATGTCAACAGAGGGAATGACGTGAGCAATGATACTGCAGTATGGAAGCTGATGGGTTTTTAGAGATACCAAATAGTCAGACAAAATTGGGCCAGGAACAGAAAACAATAGAATTTGGCCTCTAACCTGTACATAAGGCAGGGAGTCTTTAAAAACACTTAAGTAAGATACCCTGGTAAGAGTGAGGAAATAGAGTGGCCTAGGGAAGAGACAGATGGCAATTACAAAACTATTGCAAGTGTTCAGGAGAGAAATCATGGTGGTTTGAGCTTAGGCAGGTAGAGGGAAGAGAGCTGAGTGGACAGATTCACGATGACATATTTTTGAATCACAGTACATGTTACTGGACTCAGTAACTAAGGGGATACACAGATTGAGGGTGCAAAAAGGACTAAAAAATGATTCTAGCATGAGGTATGGGGGAGTGTTCAGAAATTCTAGGGAGATGAAGATTCAAAGAGGACTCCAGTTTGGACCAGTATGGTTTGCTGTTCATGTGGAGGCTTCATCTGGGAATAGCAAAAGACTTCTGGAAATACAGACTCAAACTTGAGAACAGAAGTCTAATAGAAAGAAAGAGGAAGCAAGGTCAGAAAGGAAGGTGAGGCCTCTCATGGAGTGACGGTAAAGTGAGTGGAACATTGAATGAGTCTAGAATTCTGGAGAATCCATCAGTTAAGGGGGGGACAGAGATGAAATGGAATGTTTAGAGTGTTGAGACAGGAGCAAGGAGAAGAAAGGTATGTGGAACATAGAAAGTATAAAAATATCTCTGATTGTATGGGAAGCCCGCACACTGTACTCCAAGCCTGAATCATTGTACACAGTTATGACTCAATAAAAAATAATTAAAAATTAAAAAAAAAAGTATACAAGTAGTTTCTAAATTAATAAGAGTTATAATGTCCAATTATTAATACAAATTTTTCTCTGAAAATATCCCTCTTTTCTCTCCTTTTGCGTAAAATTCCTCTATTATGAGTTTTCTGCTAACATTGACTGTTACAAAAATCTTTCCATGATCCATGTCAGACTCTTGAACTTTATCTCTGTGGGAGTGGCAAGGTGAATATACTCAATCTTATTTATATTTCTTAAATTACTATCTGCATTGTAGTGCCTAGGTAGTAAAGTGGACCTAGAACATTTGAAATATATTAACAAAGAAACAAGAAATAGTTAATGGCTGCCTCTGAAGCATTAGAATAATCGAATGCATCTGGGAGTAAACTCATGTGCACATAGCTGTAAACAGTAATCTCCATTCTTTCAAAACCACAAATCAGTTATTATAACAATTCATAATCATTCTCATTTCAAGTTCTAGAAAAGAATAAGTCATAATGAGAAAATTTGTACTTTCTAATTAGAGTTGATCTTTTTTAAAGCAGAGAAATGACATGGTGAATTACTACAAAGGAGAAAAAAATCTTATTAATGAACTGAAAAATAAGAGAACTTAAAACATGTGTAAATCGAATCAAGATAAAAAGTTTCAGTCATTCAGAGAAGTCCATAAAGCATATACTCTTCTTCCCAGAATCCCACAGGACTTTGTATGATAGAGGCAGAGGTAAGACAGGGCCAGAAGTTGTTGTGGAAAAGGAATTTGGTGGGTTGGCCACGCTTTCGAAAGGCCTCCATTTTGGGTGTGTGCCAGGATTCCCTGAGCACCCAGTACACACAATTACTGCATTTGCATGTGTAAATTGGGTAATGGCGTGCCTAACTATCAGATTTGTATGTGAAAATGCTATCAGCATATGCACTATTGGTTGTGTGCCCACTAAAAGAGGACTTTTAATGGGGTCGCATTCGTTGAGGAGGAAAATTTCTAAGAAGTTGAGACCAGGTTCTACATGCCTGGATCAGTGTAGTTGCCCTTATGGATAATTGGCACTCCTGATAATTACTTTGTTGTTGTATATTCTCTCAAATTCTGTCTAGGGAAGGAAATTCATCAGAGGATCATTTGACCAACTCTAATTAGCACAGAGCAAAATTATACCCAAGTTACTCTTGGCAGTGCCTATCTGAGCCAAATGAACAGACTGCGGCACAACCAATCCATTCATCTTGGCCATCTTCACAATCAACATGGATCGCTACAAAATTGACTTGATCTGTTATTCCTCCCTCAGACACAATATTTCTCAAATATCCTATCTATCATATCTTTTTGCTTTTTTGAAGACTTTAGCGTTTCTGAATTGCCTCATATAAGAAATAGACAAAATAGTTGCTCCTGCAGCCCTGCCCTACCATCTAGCAAAACATGAAGATCATTCTTTCTCCCTACCTCAGCAGACTTCTTTCTTCTAGAAGTTTCCATGCTCATTTTTGAGTATCCTAGAATGTATTGAACCATACTCTGTCTGAGCATTCACCCAAGAAACATAATGACCATATCTTTTGAGTCAAAAATTAGTACAGGCCAGGCTCACACTTGTAATCAATCTTAGCAATCTGGTAGGCTGAGCTGGGTGAACTGCTTGAGTTCATGAGTTCAAGACCAGCCTGAACAAGAGTAAGATGTTGTCCCTAAAAAAAAAAAAAAAAGAAAAAGAAAAAAGCCAGAAGTTGTGATGCGTGCCTCCTAGTTACTTGGGAGACTGAGGCAAGAGAATCCCTTTAGCCTAATAGTTTGAGGTTTCTGTGAGCTATGATGCTGTGGCACTCTACCAAGGGCAACACAGTGAGACTCGGTCTCAAAAAAATAAAAATAAAATAAAGTAAATGAAAAAACAAAACAAAACAAGCAAACAAAATTTGATACACAATGGGGATAATGGGACTGATTATTTCAAATTAGAATTTGTTAAAATATCTGAGATGTTTGGCTATTGCAGCCAAAAGCCATCATATTCTGGGTGCTTTCTTCACTGATAAAAGAATCTTTAGCTCTTATCCTGATCCCCCATCCAAAAGAAAAAAAAAGCTCAATGTAAAACAACTATCATAATATATCCCTTTGGAATCCTGCTTTCTGCTATCTAAACTATAATAACATTTGTGCACAAATGGCTTATCCCAACTCTGGATTTTATATCTTGATACAATCTTCTGTTAAGCTGCTAAAACCCAACAAGTTGTGCACCATTTGGTCTTCTTTTCACCCATCCATCTTTTCAGCAGTTTTTCTCAAAGTTTGTTCTCAGTAACATTTAATAAGAAATGTCTGGAGAACTCATTAGAAATCCCTATCCATACCTTGTTCCAGAACCATTGAATTAGAATTTAGGGGGATGAGGCCCAGGAATCTATAATTTCACAAGTTTCTCAGGTGTTTTTTTTTTTTTTTTTTGCCAGTTAAGTAGGCCAGTCATCACATAGTTTTATCTTAATTTTTTATTTGCTTTCTTCCATTTTGCTGTGAGGATTCTCGGTATTGAGTTATATCCTATTAAGAGCATGTATTGCACACCTTTCCTGTTAATACAGACAGGATCACTATAGTTTGTAGTTATGAGAATGAAATTTTGACAAGAAAACACAATTTGAATATTCAAAATAAACATAAAACATGTTTTTGTCCAGGCCGATTCCTGCCTTACTCAAACTATCTACTTTACCTATAGTTATTTTTAAGGAATGGTGACCTGAGACCTCAGATCACTCATGAGGGTTATGCCTGCCCTAAAAATGCACACAGTCAGCAATAAGAATAGACTGACTTATGATCTCTCAATATCAAAAAGGTGTAGTATTCCATTTCACAAAAAGGCATTCTGCCAGTTTAGGAAATACCATGAACCCATTGGAGGAATCCTCAGGTCAGGAACAATAAACTACTTGTATTTTTTTCCTCTACATTTTAATTTAGTTATCTGTTTTAGATTACATAAATGAAAATGAGCCTGTATTTTCTTTATACAATAAATTGGTGCTTCTACGTAGAGATCACTAGTTAGATGGAAGATTAGGGCACATATCAAATTGCATCCTTAAAAGACACGAAAACATTTCTCAATGAGAAAGACACTGTTCCCGGTGACCTTCATGTTGAACAGTGGGGGGTCAACACAGCCACTAAATCATTATGATTCACAGATGAGATCAACATATTCATATTTGTTTGCCAAATGTGTATTTTAATTTAAGCTTCCTCTGATTGATGCATGTAATTTATGCTGCCTAGAACTAAGGCGTCATATTTTTCTTTTTTCCTAACTAACAGGGGGAGACTTTCTTGGAAACAGATAAAGGAAAGAGTCCAGTAATTTGTAGCAATGTGACTACAGCCACACATGTTCCAGAATTAATGTTCTTCATTAGGGTGAGTAGGATCAGCTGTATGTATACATCAGGTTTTTAATTAACTCAGTCCCCACAACAGGACTCATGATTCAAACTGTTAGCATTTTTTTTTCTTAAATCACAAAATAAAAAATTGGGTGGCACATCTTTTTCACACACAGAAAAGGGGGGGCTATTCAAAGAAATGAAAGGCTCTTTGTATTATACTGAGAGTGCTCAGAAGATCTTTATAATCCTGTGCTAATCAGATAAAGGAGAGCTTGGCATTGAGTGATTCCAAAGAGATGCTGACAACTCAACCATTGTGATGGTTTTTTCTCTGTATAATAGATATGATTTCATCTTATTTGTCTTAATGCCTTTAAAACTAACATTTGGAATTTGTTAGACATTTTTAACTGCTTTGCTTTTGCAGAACTGACCTGCTGATATTTTAATAAGATGCTACCAATTTAAGGAAACTTCAACAAGGCAACATGAGGAGCTTAAGAGAGGGGTGAGGGAAGAAACTTTTTATAGCAGCTTCATTCTCTGAGATCATATTAACATAAATTTGACAGTTAATCTCCATATTGCAAAAAGGCTGCCCAGACTTACTTAATTAAACTTAGAACAAATATGTTTCTTTATTTGCCAGGTACAGTTTTTATTTTAAAAATACTGACTTCCAATTATGATTTAAGACTTCTGCAGTTTAGGGCAGGAGCACAGGGCAGGGGATGGGGAGGCCAGTATGGACTAAGGGGTGTGCAGCTTAGGACAGAGCCAAGCTTCCCAGGCTCCTGAAGAAATCCCATGAAAGATGCTGATGATTCGTAAAAATGATTCCTTTGCTTTAGATTTTTAAATGATAAAATTAAATTCAATAGAGATATTTTTTCTCAAATCTATTCTTCAGTAAATATTTGTTGAATAAATGTCCAAAATATTTACCCGCCCCAAAAGAACTAACTCAAAGAGTGTACTTGAAAAGAACTACAAGGAATGAGCAAGCCTTTGACATTGGGAGGATCTGGATTTGTATTTTGGATCTGTTCCATGTTGAATTACAAATAAAGTAACCCTTTGTAAACCCTAGGTTTCTTTTCTGCTAGCTGAGGTTAAAAGTATCTAACAATATTTAGTGAGGTTAAAACATGATGATTCATTCACTTAATAAATACTCATGAGATCGAAAGAATAAAAATAAATAAATAAATACCCATGAGATACTTTCTTTGTGTCAGTCCCTCTTCTAAGCAACAATGACCATCACAATATCCCTGCCTCAACGAGCTTCCATTCCAGTAGAAGAAACAGGAAGAAGCAGATTCTGCATCTCCAGGCAGCTTTAAGTTCTATGAAGCAGGACCATAGAATAAGTGAATAAATTATGGTAGCACAGGGAAGGTGAGTTTTAGGTTGAGGACGAGATCTCTCTGGGATGTGACATTTGAGAGAATGAAATGAAGGGAAGAAGCAAAGCCTGGGAATGATGGGGGAAGAGAGTTCCAGGAAGAGGAAGCTCAGGACTCCTGAATGGGAGTTGACTTCGGTGGATGAATGAGTAGTCAGGTCATCAGAGGGCTGGAGTGCGATGACGTCAGGGTTTCCCAGAGATGGCTCCAGCTTAACTTTCTCACCTCATGTCCTACCGCCAACCCTCTTAGAAGTCACGGTCACCTTTAGGTTTCAGTCTAATCCTGTGATGGGACGCTAGTGGGGAGCTGAAGACAGGGAAGTGACAGCTTCTGATCTGCGGCTGACAAACATTGCTCTGGCTGCTCTGGGGAGAAGAGATTGTAGCAAGGCACACGGATAACAGGAAAGAAAGGGGAGGCTACTGGTGTTTCTTAGGCAAGACATGATGGCAGTTCAAGATGTGGTAATAAGGATTGTGGAAATCGAAGTGGTCAGAGTCAGTGTCTATTTCCAAGGTGGAATTGATGGGATTTGCTAATTCATTGAATCCCCTTCCTCTTGCACAAACTAAGCAAATATAGAATACATGTACTCAAGGTATTCTGCTTCTGAATAAAGCAACAAAAAAGCCCAAACATTTCAGAAGGCAGCAATAAGCAAGCCTTTTCAGGAGGGGCAACAGTACAGTTGGATATCACGTATGAAATATAGCAGAGCCACAGCAGCATAGAGGTGATAAGAAAGCTTCAACCTTTATTAACTGCTCTAAAATCCTGAAGAGCAATGTGAATATTCGAGAAAGTCCTGGAGGGGTTTTTATGTATGCACCTGCTCACTGTGATAATATATGCTGCGTTCCACATTGAACCTACAAAAGCAACCATTTAAAAGCAGAGAAATGGCACAAAATAATCATCTTGGTGGAAATGTTCTTCTCTGCTACTCTGGTGAAGTGAGAGACCGGACCTACTCAATGAAATTTTCTCACCAAGAGAGGATTATCTGCCAGGCGGCAAATCCCAGGAGGATGAAATTTTTTGTTTCATGTTATCAGATCTTGCTTCATGCTAGATGGCCATTTAATATTTCTTGAAACAAACAGAACTGAAATATATAAGGGCTTTTTCCAGGAATGGGTCATAAGAAAATGACTTTCAGTTACGTAGCCCCTACAAGCAGGATTGAGAATTGAAGTGATTGCATTTGCCAATTATAGATACAAAATGTTTATTGTCCTTTTTCTAAATTCCTCTCAGTAAAACATCTTCTGTTATATTGTGGCCCAGGTGCTTGCACAGTTTGGAACTGGTTTTAATCAACTCAAAAGCCTGGTTTCCAAGTTTCTCATTGTGGCCAAAAGCCATTGTAAGCATCACTTGTCTACAAAATAACTTGGAATCTCCATGCCACAGATATCTCCAGCATGTGGTTTCCATTATAATGATCCTGGTTATCTGTCAAAAGTGAAGAAGGCTGTACCCCTGAGTGGAGAAGACAGACTGTGAAGGTTCACTAGCAGGAGGCCAGTGTGTACCCTTCGCAACATGAGTAGGGTGGTCATGAACTTACCGGCCGCACAAGTGCACCTCAGGCTCATGAGCAGTTCCTCTAACACCCAGAAACAAATGGGCAGAGGCTACTGTTGCTGAGCTGTAGTTTTTCCATGGCTTCTTCCCTGCACAGTGTACTCCAGCCTCTGATGTTCTTCGAGATTGAGTTTTGAGCTTCCAGGAGAATCTCCATCAGTTTCTTCCCCACACAGCAGAATGTCAGAGTAGTTTTCTGAGGACTCTTTAGCCTCTTTCAAAGATAAAGAGGGAGAAGAATTTCCTTACACAGCTGGAAAAGTATAAAGCCATTGTGTCCTGACAATACGGAAGATAAAAAGGAGAATATACAAATCAGGAATAAATTAACCTTTTCCCTTAGAATAGCATCCAAAGTAATATATTTATTAGTTTCTCACCACTTGTATTGAGCAAAAGTCAAAGCCCTCATCATATTCTGGGCAACTAATACCTTTTATGTTTTTATAGTATGACCCACTTCACATTTGACAGAGTAAATTTTGTATGCCTTACTTGTCTGATAAAGGTAGATGGGATAAAACTTGCAGTAGCAATTCTATAGACATAAAATATGCTCATTGAGGTTAAGTGACATGTCCAAGGATATATAATATGTAATGAGCCAGGACTCTGATGTGAGTCCTCAGAACTTCAGGCCAATATTTGATTAGGTACAGAAACTTCGCAGGGCTTCATAACATCCATTTACTGTTATTTACTGTTAGCATCAAATTACTGCATATATCACACAGGAATCTTAGTGGCCATAATCAGTTTTAGCCATTTACAGCACAAAGCCCATGTATTCAAAAGCTGATCTCAGAATTGGCTAGAGGGCTGGGGGCATGTTCTCTTTTATGAAACCAAAATTCTTGATGAAAGAGACTATTGTCACATCCAGTGGTAGCCACACCATCTGATGATTAAATATCCACTTCGTGAATGCGAGTTCTCAGAAATGTTTACGTATTACGAGTGGGCTAATAGTTGAGCATAATCTATATCCGTTTTTTCTCCCATCAGTAGTACTCAGTGGACCCAGGGACAGAACAACTCTAAGATAGTTTGTTCTCTTTACCTCCTGCATGTTCTATAAAAAGAAGAATGTGCCATGAGATCTGATTTTCAGTCCCAGATTAACACATAATACCAATATGACTTGGATTCTCTGTGATCTCTTAAATTTCCTATTTACTTCAAAGAGTTGATTGTTCATTCAGTATTTATTGAGAGGCTGAGATTAATACTGTGAAAGTGATTTGTAGACTATAAAGTTCAATGACAATCGTTGTTACCACACAATTTATGCTTAATTATGTCCTGGCACTTATTTATAACTGTTTCATATTTCTGGTCTTTCCTCCTGGATGGCAAGACCCCTTATCACACTGCGCTCCTCTTGGTAATATGAGAGCACAGTGCTAGTTCATAGTAGGCTGAACATACATGCACGCTGAAGTCCCCAGAGAATCTACACAGATACATAGCTCTGACCTTGAGTCTCACCTGCAAAAAAGCCAGCTGAAGTCTCCCCACTGTTCAGTCATATCTGTTATCCTTAAACCATAACTCAGGACCTTCGTGATCAGATCTTAACTTGCCTGCTGTCTTTCTTTGTTACTCTCCTTCACCCAAAGCCCAAATTAACCCAAATTCCTCACCCCTGGATATGCCTGGTGCTCCTCTGCCCTCATGCTTGTCTTACCGTCCTGTTCTTCCCTGTAGAAACACCCCTATTTTGTTTTATCTCCACATTGCAAAGACCCACTCACATGCTAACTAAATTATGTTACTGTAAGTGATGCAAAGTCTTCATCTTCTGAACAAATAGTAATTTTTGTGTCTACACCAGTTTTAATATTATGCAGTCATCTTTCCACAGGCTCCTTACTCATCTCAGGGTGGTAGGCATTCCAGAAAGCTGAATCAGGTCACCAGGGTGTTTAGGACTAGCTCATACCTGGGAAGAACAGAGATTACTAATACCTTAAGGTTCTACAGATATTCAGGTCATAAAGCTTGTTGTATTTCTTATGACAGCTTTTGATGCCTTATTGCTTATATTTTGTAGAAAAATCAAAAAGTCAGGCTACAGTAAAATCAGGTAGTAATAGTGGAAATAGGATTAGAAGCTAGGTTCCTTGGTTGTAAACTTAATATTACTCATATTCAGGTTTTGTCTACCTTTCTTCTGATAAATTAAATAATAATAATTACAGATCAACTAATATCCATGGTTGATTTGGTTAGTGCATGACTGTATTGCTCTAACATTTTGTGATTGACAGATAACATTTCTTTTCTTCCTCCCAGGGTATGGTATGCATTCTAGCTAATCAGATTTCAAACTATACTTTTCTATGGGCACCGACACTGAGAAGCAGGTCACATTTTATGAATAAAAAGGAGGTTTTCAAGCAACTAAATAAGTATTTAGCTACATGGATGATAGATAGTATGACTTCTTGCAATACAGGGCAAGAGTGAGGTCACAGAACGCTGAGGCTGGGCTCTTGTGGAAATTTAACATTTGAACTGATAAAGAAGGAATTGTTTTCATTTATGAATCCCTCATATCCCTGTTCCTGATCAAAAGGAGGAAAATAAGCCTTGATGCTTACTATTGATACAATAAAATAGAATGGTACGGTTAATTTACCTTCCACTTAGCGACTGTGCCTTGAAGCCCTTTTTACAGTTGAAAATTGGGTTACAAATTCCCTTTGTTTAAGAAAATTAGGGACCTCATTTGCAGCCATCAAAACAGATATTATCAACACAAGTACGGGGAAAGGATTATCACTTTGGAACTCTGATTTCATATATGCTTCTAGTCACCAATACTAGGGAATGTTGTCAAATATTTCTGAGAAAGCTCACACTGTCTCTGTCTCCGTAGGTTGATTAGATGAGCTTTCATACATTGGAAACCTGAATACTTTCCAACAACTTGATTTCACAAATGGAAAAACAGCATCTGTTTTCCTGCAGCTTCACATATGGCGATCATTGTTGCTAAGACAAGCTGAAGCAGGTAGTCCGTGTGACAGTGCCCCTCTGGAGTGCTGCAGTCTCCTGGGACCAGATTACACTGGTCTGCTGTGAGGGGCTCTGGCTCCCCAGGCAGTAGAAAGTGCATATTTAATCAACATATGCAAAGCATCCGTATGAACAACAAATTATAGAGAAAATGATCAAATGCAATCTTTAGAACCTCTCTGTTTGTATTTGCAGTGAGCTAATTTGGATAGGTGTACTTCATGCCATACTCTGCTAGTCTGAGTACTTAAGAAAAAAAAAATCAGCCCACTGTTTGCAGAAGCAAAGAAGTTGAAATGCTAGTATATATGCATGAATGGGCTGGTACTTGTTATGAAAGAATATGGCTTTGTCACATTAGCCAACAAGGAAGAATTAAAAAAAGAAATCAATGGAAATATAGACATAGGAAATACATTTTTGCATATAAAAAGACTGGAACTCTACAGAATTTCATTAAGGGGGTCTCTGTCTCTCCGAGTGCTCTGATTGTGTTTTATAAACTTCAATGTATAGAGGTATAAGATTCTCTAATCAGTGGCCCATTTCAGGGGATGGAGAAGATGAACCACAAACTCTTTTTTTTCCTGCCAGGATCAACATTTGTGTTTGAAAAGTCAAGAGATTGGCAGCTGTAGAAATTAAATTCCAGAATATGTTCACCAGCCAGGTATATTGCAAACAGATGTTCCTTCTCTGAAATTGCCATGCCAGTGGCCTTAACCCTGATTTGTAAGGACAGACAACCAAATCAATTCCAGGAAGAAAAGCCCTCAGTGCTTCTGGAGTAGCCCTGGAGTTCTCCTGCATATAACTGTCATTAAATAAATATTTCTTTATCAGGAGCTGTTTCTTTAGTATCTGTTTATCATGGGTTTATAACATATTGAAACTGAAAGATCTGAAAGTACTCAAATCCTTAAGTAGTAAAATAAAAGCCAGGATTCTTAACTTGTCAATGAGTTTTTTTTTTTTTTTTGATCAACTTTACTCTAAAAAGTACGCAGTGAGGCACTGATAAATATGGACCATTTTACAAGGTTAAATATTTTGACATATGAAAAGCAGGACAATAAAGGGAAAATGCAGAAATTAAAAGCAAGTAAAAAGCAGTGTATTAGGTCAAAGGTTCAAAGGAGCCCCCAATCTAAACGATGTCAGAAAGAAGGCAGCAGAGGCTACTGTCTATAGATTAGACTCCCACATAAAGATCAAAAGGAAGGCCAACTTTCTGGGTTTACATTTTGTAGCTTATAAGTTAGAGACATATGTATTTTAGGATTTGAATGAGTGAAGTCAGAATCTGGGCAGTGATAGATGTTGGACTCAATGTGACTGTATGACTAGCAGGCTGCCTTTGGAGTTGCGACTAGTTCCTTCATAAAAGGTGGTTCTCTGTGGTTACTGTCTAGGAAGGTCTACACTTGATTTAAGTGCTGGAGAGGTCTCTAAGCCCAGCCAGCTCTCATCTTAGAGCACAGTGGAGGCTCCAGTCCTGGATGTTTTACCTTTGTTGGTTTGGTCTCTTCATGCTAATGGCCCATGTTACTCCCAGGTGTTACTCTCACTTTCCCACGTTTTGCTCAGGTGATTTGCCCAGATCTGCAGCCTAGGGCATTGGCCAAAGCCAACAATTTAACTGTTGTCCTAACCAGCCTGAGTTCTAACAGAAAGAATGAGGACATTATATACATTCAGGTTCCATTTTCAACTCTGTACCTAACTAGCAATGTGACCTTGAGAAGTCAATTTCTTAATCACTCACTTGGCATTGCTAGTCTTAACTGTGCAATAAGGAAATTTGAGTTGAGCAATGAAGCTCCTCAGAGACCCAGTGAGAGAATTGCTTCATGTACCTTTTCAACCAGATGAGCTGAATAACATTTTGGATTTCTGTGTGAAATATTGATTGAAAAAAAAAAGACTTTGGTCAATTAAAAAAAAGAATTTGCAAGCCTCTGAACCTAAAGGGTTACCAAATTTATTATGGAATCAATAATAGAGTCTTTTATATAATCATTTAGTCTCATAATCAAGCTTCATTTGAAAACTGAGGATCTGGCATTCTGAAACATTGCCTGATGGATATGTCTGAGATGAAAGTGGATTATGAGCAGCTGAAGAGTTGAGAATACACATTCTAGTATCTTGCATACTTTTAATCATAGAGTAAATTGTATTGCAGGTGCTTAATACAATTCAATAAATACTCATGGAGCTCCTATTTGTACCAACATCTTCTTGGTTCTGGGAATACAAAGATGAGTGGGGCATGTTCTCCCAGACTCAACAGATGAATGTTGACAGGATGAAAAAATGAATATTACAAAAAGAAAGAGGAAATCCAGTGAAAAATTTTAATGAAGCTGCCATAGGACATGGATTTGGCAAACCATATTATGTTGTAACATATTTTATTAGTATCTAGGTTTTAATAAAAATTAAAACCACAATATGAATGACTACATAAATTTCTTTTAAAAGAACTTTTCCTTTGTTGGCTTTTTCAAACTGGGGAAAAGCTGTAAGTGCGTCTTTTCACCCCTTATAAGAACATACTTTACAGTGTAGATTGAAGTCATACCTGACCCATAACTACTCACACATTTTGGAAAGTGACATTGAAATCAGATTTGACCCATAGCTACTCAAAAATTGCAAAATTTTGATATGGTTGGTACTCTGCAGGCTGCTGAACTATTTCCCCATTGCTCCTCTTGAACTCAGCCTTGGAAGCCCCTTCTGAACAACTGTCTGTCCAAACATCCAATGGTCCATTCTGGTGCCTATTACAGCATCACTAAGCACATTCCAAAGAAAAGCTTTCCTGTTCCAGAGTCCTGAAAGTGTACTTGTGTTTCAGCCATATGATTTCCAGTGACAGTAGCCTCTGAGGCCAAATGTTCGTTCTTCCCTAGTTTTCTAATCTAAGAAGTGTAATAATAGTACCTAACTGATGGGCTGTTTGAGGGAATGATAGAGGGGAAACACTTAGAATGTTTGTTGTATTTAAGAGAGCTCCATAAGGAGCAGCTACTATGATTATTGTCTAAATGTATTTTTTTAATCATAGCGAACTCCATAAGAAGCATATTGCCTGCAAGGATGCTTTATTATATCTGTCTTAGGAAATCCACTGAAATGACTGTGGGACCCTCTGGAAAAGTGATCTTTCCAGAGTGGGACATAGCCAGGGTTCGGAGTCAGCAACTCTTGAGTATTGGATTTGCTTCCAGCATTTGCAAGAAAATGCAAATAACACAATGCATGGACAATGTTCAGCCAGTCTGGCATGAGGGAAATGTTTGGCATGTGATACATACTAGCTCCTTTAAGCTTTATCCTCTCTATTGAATTATTATTATTATTATTATTGAGACAGTCTCACTTTTTCATCCTGGGTAGAGTGCCATGGCATCATAGCTCAAAGCAACCTCAAACTTTTGAGGGATCCTCTTGCCTCAGCCTCCTGAGTAGCTAGGACTACAGGTGCTAGGGCACGAGGCCCAGCTATTTTTTAGAGATGGGGGTCCCACTCTAGTTCAAGCTGGTCTTGAACTCCCAAGCTCAAGCAATCCACTCACCTCGGTCATAGCCATTGCACCGAGCCAATACAGTATTGAATTAAATCATCAGAAAGCAAGGAAAAATATCTGAACAGTACTAATGTATGCAAGAATTCCTAAAGAAAATGAGTAACCAGATAACATGCTTCTCTGAATCAGGAACACAATCGTTCTGTAATAAGCAAAGCACATTTCCTGCTTGGATGTAAAACAGGTTGAGTACCACAGCCCAAGATGAACTCATAATTCTTTTCTTTTTCAGATGGTATCATTATCTAACTCCTCACCCTCATCTCAGACTTTGCCTTTATCTTCTACTTTTAGGAAACTTAGTGCCCAATTGTAGTATCTCACTCATCCCAAATACTTGATTCATTTTTCTTTCCCTTTTCTCTAATGTCTTTTGATCTTGGTTGAAATGTAAAATTTTGGTCTATTTTTATTATTTCATATTTTTATAAGAATTTAAATCACTTTAACTCACTTTATGTAAGAATGAATAAGATAGATAAGAAAAAAGTCATAAGGTATATAGAAAATAATGCATGCTTCCTATTTAGGAAATCTGACACAAGAATAAGAAGAATCAAAACATTAATGGAAAAAAAAACTGAGATCAGAGCTCAACAGTCAAAGGGAAATAAAGCGTGTAATTTAACAATCAGGAAAAATAAACACATGAGGACAAAAAGTGTTTGTAAAAAATAACAAATTAAAGAAAAGCAACTATTAATCAGAACAGTTTTTCCTGTAATGATGACTATACCTAATTATTGCCAAATCTATAAGTAAAAATGGAAAGTCTAGTTAATAATTTTTAATTACTCTTTTCTAAATGAAGCCAAGTGTATGTTAAAAAATAGCTGAATGATTGAATGTTTTGGTTTTCATCTGTATGTTTCGTGTCATGTAGATAAATGCTCAATATAAAGAGTATCATTTTAAGAAATTTTGAAAAGCAAAGCAACTTCCTGAATAAATGATGGATTTTTAATTCTTGGTCCCTGGATAAATACCATGGAGATATTTCCAAATCAAAACATAGATAAGATGCACTTGTTAGCATCATTTTTAACTCTAGGTTGGGCTTTTTCTGTACTGATTGGATGATCTTTCTTGAATTCTCAATATTCTTATTTCACTCAGATTTAAATGTCAATATTGTTAATGTGTTAATGACATGAACTCCAAATCCAGATTGAATAACCACCTACGAATGTAGATATTTCCATACAAGTTTTCAGCAAATTGTGCTTACTCTCTTTTTAGCAAAGTATAAATAGCAACATAATGCTACAGTTTACTGACAAGAACTGTAGGGGGAGGGTGGGCACAGGGGCAGGAAACCAGTATTTACATATGCAGGTAGACATACAAAGGATGACTGGTCCCATTCTGATGTTCCAGGCTGAAATGTACGTGTGAATGAATGTTAGGGCTAACATTTCTTTGAATCAATGAGATTTGGGGAGGGAGAGTCAGTGGGAAGGAAAGTTCTGGGAAAAATAACAAAATTCTTCTCTTATATTTATTTCTCTCCCGTTTTCTCCTTCCTATTTTTGCACCCTGCTACATCCACAACACACAGAATGTCAGGTGTTTAGCAATGAGTATTCCTGGTGGCAGGGAGTAAGAGGCCCTTCTCGCTTCTCAGTTCTTCAGGTCACACACACACACTTTTTTTTTTTGGTAGATAGGTATTGAAGATGAGCATATGCATTTACATGCAAACTTTTTCTCACCAATTAAACTAGATGCAATGAAAAAAAAATTTTAAGTGTATTTTTTTCTGAAAAAGAGAGGACCTCGGCACACACTACTTCAAAACTAAAGGCAATTTGTATACACTGAGCAACAATATGCAAAGACTCAATTCCCAGTCTTCTGTGCCAGGAAATGATGTAGACTGTGGGTGATCTAGCAGTCATTTGTACTTGCTTTTGTGATTCCATTTTGCCAGAAATGCTCCTGTTAGTTTAGAAAAAATGAAAACTATTATTTCATGAGCATACAAGAATGATGCACATATGAATAACAGTTTGAGGGAGGATGAGGAGGATTCAAAGCTATTTAATCTTTGATTCAGGGAAACTAGACAGGGAGCCAGCACTATTGGATAGTGGTGTTATTCTGGGATTTCACATTCAATATGTAGGAAAGTCACAAAATAATCCTAGATATTAAGCCCATTCTGTAGATGAGAAAACTGATCCTCAAAAAGGTCGATTAACTTCTACAATTTCTCAGACTTTATATCAATGAGGAGGTCTTTGTTTGTTTTTGCCTGTTGTTGTTTGCATTTATTTGTTTATACCAGATGTTGAGCGCTGTCCCATTATTTCCTATATCCTTTTTGTCTTTCAAGTCCACAGTTTCCTGAGAGTCAGGCCTGGGAAAACTCTGAAGGCTTCAACCAACAGAGTTGAAAACCACTACTCCAGGCCACCCTATTTCTCTAATATTGTCATAACTCACTATCTTTTATATGTTTACTTATTTGCAATATAAAATTAAACACAGTTTAAATAATATAGCTCTTATTTTATGTGATTCTTTTGTAAAAGTTATATAATATAATACCTATAATTAGTCATTAATTAAAACACTAACTTACCTTTACCAAGCAATTGCCAGACTCCAGAAACTAATTCCATAATTTACTTATTTCTTAATTCTCATTGTATATATGAGAAATTGTGGCAAAAAAGAATTGAATATAAACTTAGAGTTTGCTTTTATAAGCAGAAGTATGCCTTTTAGTCAATTTATGAACTTGGTTTTTTACAAAAGGAGTTAGTCTATTTATAATTTTGAGAATAATAAGCACTTTTGGTTTTATTTTTGTCACATTGTGTTTTATGACTCCTATGTTTTTCACTTGCCTTGGATCTCCCCTCCAGTCTATCTTTTGCTGAAGAATCCCTTGTGTTTTGGCTAAGGGTAAAATTAATTGAGGAGGGAGTGAAGAGAAAGATGGTATTAGAGATTTTTGAAGAACTAAAGAAGAATACAAATCAGTAAGTAAAAACCTAGATTTCACCTTGGCACTAGAAGTTGATATGGAAATGCCCAATATTCTATAAGTAACCTAAAAAAACTTGACAGAGATGAAAGCTCTATCGTTGATATGGATATGCCTAATATCCCATAAACAATCTAGAAAAATTTTACAGAGATGAAAGCCACCAAGCAGTCAGAATTTGGAAATTAATGTCAACACGACCTCATTTGCATCATAGGTTGGCAGGACCTAAAGGTATAGTGGTTATATCAGCAATCAAGGCATCACAATGCCTTCAGTAAAATTATCCCCAAACACCCTCACCATGATGTGTTAGCAACCTTTACATGAAAATCCCCAACTTCCATCTCTCTCCATGGAGAATCATGTAGGCCTGGAATCAGCTTTAGACATTGGGATTTGAACTTCAGCCTCCCCAACAGGGGGTGATTTCCTGTTTTGAAAACATCCATACTCAGCTCATTTCCTTTTCTTTGCTTATTGCACTTCTTAGTGGGAAAATGGGCAAATTCATGAAATAGACTTCAAGGTTCTCAGCTCTCTCCCTCCGCTTGTTGTGACCACTGTGTTCCTTCTGGAGTAAATATTTTCTAACTAGTGCTAGGACTGAAAACAACTGAAAAGCCCTCATCGTCTCTGCAAGTGGTCTGTTCTTCCCATTCTCATCACATTCTTCTCGTTTAGACTCTTCCCATCATAAGGAAGTAAGGCTATAAGTCAGCCAGAACTCTCACAGCTACAGTGCCCCCTTGTGCAACTTGGTAAGGGCTAGGATGGCAGGGTTCCAAGAAAAAGAAAAAAGGCTCAAATTGTGTTATTTTAGGGTTTTTGTTTCCAAATATATAGAGGAGCCAAAATGGATTTTCACACACAGCAGTTTTTTTTCTTCTTCTTTTTCTTCTTTCATTGCTTATAGAAAGGAAAACACTTTGTTTTTAAAGAAGGGAAATCCACCTCTGAAATTATGGAACACTGACACAGCATCATTCATCTTGGCAAAAGTTGACTGAGCAGATGATGTAGATCCACTTAACTTGGACTCAATCAAAGGTTTTGCTATTTTCATTTCACAGGCCAGATGTAGCTCATCATCGGTTGGAATCAATTCCAGAAGAGGTGTTAGAGTCTGTTGGTCCAAGAGAAAGTCTGATCCAGACACCAAAAAGAGCCATGAGGAAAATGGATACTATCTCCACTGATACTCAGTTCAGATTAAGCAGTAGGATAACCCACAAGTGATGCTATTTTAGTGAGTTTTTAAATTATATTAAATTCACAGTCATTGTCAAATTACCTCTGATGTTCTATTTCTGTAAATATGCTGTCATATCTAAAGGGATGAGGAAACCAAATAATTAATAATACATACACTTGGTTTTTCAATAAATCAGAAAAGCTAGAAACCACTCACATGCTGGAGATGTGTCTAATTGGGCTACTTGAGTCATCTGTGTTGACTAGAATCTGACCACCAGATGCTTTATAATTTGTTGCCATAGCTTCTACATTTTAAATAAAAATAAATGCTCAGTTTATTGAATAGAATTCAGTGAGTCAGTATTTTTTGATTAGAATCCTTATATTCATCTTAATATGCATCACAACAGATATTTTTCATCCCTGTAAAAGAAGGCACTTGAATCTGAATTTCTTCAAACTTTCATCAAAAGCCATTCTTTGGATCAATAAAAAGATCAAATAAAACTAGCCACAAATCATCTCTACAGCATAGCTAGGAAATAAAAGTATAAAGTTCAGTTTCCATATATGTGGGAGAAAACTTTAGCAGCTAACAATTGCAGCTTGGAAAATCATATTATATCAAATACAGGCAGTCCAGCATAGCCCTAGCAGTAGCACAACACAGACAAGGTTATCTAGAGTAGTGTATACCAGAAGGAGGGAAGTAAACGCTCCCATCCCCAATCTGAGGTTTTATGAATGTCATCTACTGGTGTACTGGGTTAAATAGTCTTGCCCCCCAACAAGTTGAAGTCCTGCCTGCTAGCACAAGTGAATGTGACCTTATTTGAAGATAAAGATTTCAAAGATGATCAAGTCTTGATATTAAATAGTGTTGCCCCCAAACACATTAAAGTTTTGTCTCCTAGCACAAGTGAATGTGACCTTATTTGAAGATAAGGATTTCAAAGATGATCAAGTCTTCAGGGCATACCCTGATCCAACTGGACTAGAGTCCATCTTAAAAGGGGAAAGTGAAACAAGTACACAGGGGGAGGCCTTGTGAAGATTAGCATTACATTACCACAAGCCAAGGTACTATCAGAAGCGAGGAGAAAGATCCAAAACAAATCTTTCCCAGTGTCTTTAGAGGAATTATGGTTCTGCTTGATCTGGACACCTTGATCTTAGCCAACAAATCCTTGTTGTTTAAGACACTCAGTTGTGGTAGACTGTCATGAGCAGTCCTAGAGAACTAATACAACTGTGAAATAAAATGGAAGGTTTTTTTTTTAGATTAATAAAAGGGCACATACATATGAGTAGGTTACATTGTTTGTATTTGTAAGGTAAAGTCAAGTTGTAGTTGTTTCCTTTACCTAGAAGTGTGCCATATAGCTTTGCACTGTTCCTGTTAGGTGGGAATTTGCCAAACCCTCTCCTATGAGCAGGTAGTTATTAATCTACTACATTCAATTTAGTGTTAAGCACATATGATGTTTGTTTTTCCATTCCTGTGATACTTTACTTAAGAACAGCATCTTCATCCTTTTTACAGCTGGAGAGTATTCCACGGTATACATGTATCATGGTTTATTAACCCAAATACCCCTCGACATATGAATGGATTAAAGGGAAGTTTTTCTTTTATGGTGTGCAGAAACAGGGGTGGTTGTGCTTCCTTAAGGGATGCAGACAACTTGGAAAGGTCAGGAATCTTTTGGAGACTTGGGGGCAAGAAGTAATAAATAAGTAAAACTCAGAAGGTCAGAATCCCAGAGAAACCAAAGAGTATCACTGCATCAGTAGGCACACAGACACCTTCTAAAGGTACCACTTATTTAACGGTAAGCTTTATACTTTGTCAACAGAAAGGGACATTCTCAGATTATAAAACTTAGTAAGCTACCCAAACTTCTCACTGATTATTACTAGAAGGAAAACAAAACTATTAAATGAACTGAAAACAACAACAATACATCCATACAAAGCTACTAGAAGAAGAAATCAGAGAAGGAGAATCAAAATCTTTCAGTTTATAAAAATATTTGACAAAATTCATGAAGCTGAGGAAAACATAACACTCCAATATAAATTAAACAGCATTAAAAAATTACAGATGTCATGAATTAAAAAGTTATAGATATCACAAATCTTGTTTTGCATCACAAGAAAGATGTAAAATCAGAAATTACTAAACTTAGAAAATAAATGAGGAAAAATGAAATGAAGAAAGATCATGTTAGAAATAAAGATTAATTGGAAACTATCCAATGTAAAATTAACTCCACCAAAAGTATAATAATAAACATTGATAAACTAAAGGAAAACAGGCAAGAGAATGAAAACAGAATCTTCAAAAAGGAGTAAAAATGACTATAAAGAAAATGATTAGAGTCAGGAGAAACCTACTAAATGCAGAACACAAATGTTTTCACACAGCAAATGAGAAAATCTCATGAACGTTATGTTGAACAGGCGGTTGAAAATATTTCAGATTGTATGTGAGGCCCGCACACTGTACCCCATGACTGAATTAATGTACACAGCTATGATTCAATAAAAAAAAAAAGAAAATGATAGGTAAAATAGATAGGCAGCAAAAATCTGCAACATACATACCATGTCTTGCTAGAGTCCCTGAAGAAGAAGAAAAAAAATGGAATAAAATTAATATTTAAAATGTAAACTTTTCCAAAATAAAAAAGGTTGGATTGCACACACATACACACAATTATTGTTGGGACTTCTAAGTTCAAGATACACACACACACACACACCTGTAAAACTTGCTTCAGCGTGATAAATTCTGAGTGATAGCAAAATAAAATGATTAGAACTTAACTGCCAGAAAAAATTTTCATGCCAGGAAAAATGAACAAGTCATTTACAAAAGAAAGGAAATCAAATTGGCATTAGATTCTCAAAAGGAGCTAAAAATTAAGAAAGAAAAAAATTTTTTCAAGTAATTTGGCAACTCCGAGGTAAGAATTACACTACTTATTACCTAGTCAAGCTGTCTTTTCTGTATAATGTGCATAAAACAGTGTTATATGTACAAGAATTTATGGATAGTATACTCACAAGTCATTCCTGAAGACTCTTTCGGAGAAAGAGCATCATTCAATTAAGAGATCATTAACTTCCACCAGAATATGGGTGATGAGTACTGAATACATTTAATTATACATCTGAGACTAAAACAAAGCCCATACTAAGGGTGGAAAAATGCTTTATTTTTGAAAAATAGAAATAATACATTTTTAATCCAAGGGAAAGAAAGAGAAAAATAAAATAATTATCACATGGCAATAGGTGAAAGTAAAAAATAATACTTAAGGCTGATATATAAAATAGTAGAAAACAAAGTGACAATATAGGGTTAAGGGTATTATTAAAAATTTAATAGCATAAAGTTAACCACTAAAATTATGAAACTTTCAAAACCTAAAGAACACAATTAAAACAACCTGGTGAAGAAAACTAGTAAGTGTAATGTAAGATAATATGATAATTGAGGCCAAACTCAGAAGTCATATCATTAATAATTATAAATGGGCTTAACCTACCTTTAAAAAAATAAGGATCTTCAGACATGCTTTCAAAGGAAAATATAACTATCCTACAGTTGAGTAATACTAACCAAAAAAATCACTGGGGCTAATAAAAAGTAACGGGGGAAATATATATCAGTCAAATGCAAACTATAAGAAAGCAGGTATTGGAATCTTTATAACAGACAAGGTAGAATTGACACCACAGTATTAAATGAGACAAATAACACTTTATAGTGCAAAGGTTTATAGTAACATACGACAAAGGTGAATACCTATGCATCAAATAAAACAGACAACTTTATAAAACAGAAGCTATGGGAGACACATGGAGAAATGATTACTAATAACTATAAAATTTAATACATCACTCTATGTCCAAGATGTGTCAAGTATATTTTTTAAAATAAGTAAGTATATAGACTAATCCAAAGCAGTATAACAAATAATGTAAATATTATTGTATATAAAAATTTATAGGGAAAATAAAGAATACACCTTTGAAAGAGCATTTAAACTTGTATACTTATTCCAGAAAGTCACTAAGTTCTAAAATGTCAAAATCATAAAACAGCATTCTCTGATCACAATGTAATAAAACTAGAAATAAATAACCAAAATTAAAAAAAATTCCATTTACCTAGAAAGTTTGAACTTTCTATCAATTAACCCTTGGTAAAAGGGGAAGGACAAACCAATGTCACATAATCTAAAACTTTTTGATTATGAAAACATTCCATTTTAATTAACATTGATTTTTAAATGGTAACTAAACCATTATTTAATCTTAAATTTAATTTTAAGGTTATAAGGGTGATACACAGTAGAACCTCTGTAAACTGACTGTCCTTGGGACTATAATAAACTGGTCAACATACATAGGTGGTCAACATAAGGAACTAGGCCTACTGTGCTGATATGTACATGTGGTGCATATCCAGTCTATGAAAATTAGGTCAACTTAAGGAGATGGTCAATTTAGGGAAGTAGTCAACTATTGACATTCTACTACTCTAGTAGAAAAACTAGAATGATGTTAAATTTTCTGAATTGTTAGAAGGAATATATTGCAAAAGACTACAAAAGAAGGCAACTTTAACAATTGAAAGCCTAATACTACATATAAAAAAGATTTAAGTTATGCTTAAACAAATCTGACATATGAATAAATGTAAATGTAAATGGAAGAAATTTCTATGAACACATAACCTAGTAGGACTAAATCAAGAAGAAATAGAAAATGTAACAGACTAATACCAAGTAAGGAGATTGTAGCAGTAATAAAAAATCTATCATCAAAGAATAGTCCAGGACATGGTGCCTTCATAGTTAAATTCTATCAAACATTTAAAGAAGAACTAATACAAAACTTTCTAAAACTTTACCCAAAATGTTGAAGATGAAGGAAATTTCCAAACTCATTTTACAAGGCCAGCATTACCCAATACCAAAGCCAGATAAGGAAAGTACAAGAAAAGAACATCACAGGCCAACATCCCTGATAAACACAGGCACAAAAATTCTAAGGAAAATGATAGCAAAACAAATTCAACAGCACATTAAGAGGATCATTCACTATGATCAAGTAGGATTAATACCTGAAATGGTTGAACATACAGAAATTGTTAAATGTAATACAACATATTCTCAGAATGAAGGGCAACATCCATGTGATCATTTCAATACATGCAGGTATTCATTATCTTTTGATGGTAAAGACTCTCAATAAAATAAATGTAGAAGGGTGGCACCTGTGGCTCAAAGGAGTAGGATGCTGGTCCCATATGCTGGAGGTAGTAGGTTCAAACCCGGCCCCAGCTAAAAACTGCAAAAAAATATATATGTGTGTGATATATATATTTGAAGGAACACAATATATATAATGAGGGAACACAATAAAGGCCATCTATCATAAGCCCACATCTAACATACTCCATAGTGAAAAGTTGAAAGATTTTTCTCTAAGGCAGTGGTTCTCAACCTTCCTAATACTGTGACCCTTTAATACAGTTCCTCATGTTGTGGTGATCCCCAACCATAAAATTATTTTTGTTGCTACTAGCAATCATTTGATCAAACTAAAAAGCTTTTGCACAGCCAAGAGCACAGTAAGTAAAGCAAATAGACAACCTTCAGAATGGGAGATTTTTGCAGGTTATGCTTCCAACAAAGGTCTGATAACTAGATTCTACAAAGAACTCAAAATAATCAACAAGAAAAGAACAAATAACCCCATTTCTATGTGGGCAAGAGACTTGAACAGAAACTTCTCTGATAAAGATAGGCAAATGGCCTACAAACACATGAAAAAATGCTCATCATCCTTAATCATCAGACAAATGCAAATCAAAACCACTTTGAGACATCATCTAACTCCAGTAAGATTAGCCCACATCACAAAATCCTAAAACTACAGATGTTGGCATGGTTGCGGAGAGAAGGGAACACTTCTACATTGCTGGTGGGCATGCAAGCTAATACGACCTTTTTGGAAAGAAGTTTGGAGAATACTCAAGGAACTAAAAGTAGACTTACTGTTCGATCCTGCAATTCCTCTACTAGGTATATACCCAGATGATCAAAAATTATTTTACAACAAACACTTTGCACCAGAATGTTTACTGCAGCCCAGTTCATAATTGCCAAAACATGGCAACAGTCCAAGTGCCCATTGACCCATGAATGGATTAATAAATTGTGGTATATTTACACCATGGAATACTATACAGCCATAAAAAAGGTGAAGACTTCACATCTTTATGTTTACCTGGATGGAGCTGGAACATATTCTTCTTAGATCTCAAGAATGGAAAAAAAGTATCCAGTGTACTCAATACTACTATGAAATCAATATATAATCACCTACACATTCATATGAATGGTAAAACATAACTATTGTCTAGAAAGTAGAACAGAAGAGGAGAGAGAGGGGAGGGGAGGGCGGATATGGGAGGAGGGAGGATATTGGGGGGACCTCACCTAATGTTCATGATGCAATTTAACATTTCAAAACTATTAAAAAATGAGTATAATTGTGATAAGATGTGTTACTTAGCTCAATGCAAGCATTTCACATCGTATATCAAAGCAGGACATTGAACCCCATAAATGCATCAATGTAAAAAGCTATGATTTAATTAAAAAAAATTAAAAAAAATGATGCTTTTTGTATGTTGGGAGGTTGGGCTTTGTGGGGGGGGAAATGATGTTGAGAAAACTGAATATTCACATGCTGGATAATGAAATTGGACCCTTATTTCACACCACATACAAAGAATTAACTCTAACTAGATTATAGATGTACACACGAAATCCGACACTACAAAATAACTGAAAGAAAACAGAAAAAAAGTATCTTGACAATGGTCTTGGCAAATTTTTTCTATTTTTTTGTTAATACATAAATCTAAAACTACAAGTGACACACACACTTTAAAGTGCTGGAATTATAGTGTTCAACAAAAAAACAAACACACACACAGAATGGACATCACCTGCAAATTAAGGGAGATAAATAAATATATGACAGTCATAAATCAAGAAAATAGATTAAAAACAAGGTGAATAAAATTTTAGGAGCGACAGAAGAGTATTTTTAATGGATCAAAAAAATGAGAATATCAGTGGGATAACTAGTTGATAAATCAATATACAAAAGTTAATATTTTAATAAAAACACTACCCTACTGATATGTATAAAGAAATTACCTAATTATGGCACTACAAATATAAAATGTGTCAGAAAAATTCTTGCCAAGAAATGTGCAGAGTCTACAAGGCAATTTAAAAATTAAAGAACATAAATAAGGCATGAATAAAAAGACAAGTCCTATTTTTGAATATGACAATTCAATATTATAAGTGTCAATTATCCCTAAATTAATTTTAAAATTAAATGCAAATGAAATAAAAATACCAACAGAATATTAGGAACTAGCTAGACTAATTGTAAATTTCATTATCATATGAAATTTCATTTTATGTTTTTATTTTTATATAACTGTGCAAGAACAGCCAAAAAAAAAAACTTTAAAAACAAGGAGTAATGAGCTGGTGAACCAGATCTCAGGCATTAAAATATATTAAAGCTATAGTGAGTAAAGCAGTTAAATATTAGTAAATATATAGGTAGACAGATCAATAAAGTAGAGGACAGTCCCGAAATATGTCCAAATACATAATAAAAATTTGGTGTTTATTTTACAAAAGTGGTAATAAGATATATTAAAAAGAACAATATACTTACTAATACCTCAAAGTACTTTAATAACTTTAATATTAAAAATAAATAAAATGGGATACCTTTTACTTATCTAAAAATAAATTTGGATGGTTAAATTTTTAAACATAAAAATTAAAATTTAAAGTTGGTTTAAAAATACATAGGAGTTGGTATGGCCCTTTAGGCTTCACTATCCCCACAAGCCAGAAGTAAGAACTTTCACTGAAAGTTATTAGTTTAAAACCTACAAATCTAACAAAAAAAGAATTGTCAGTGTAACAAAAAGGAAACACAGTTGATTTTAAAACACAGACATGCTTCCCTCCTATTTAAATAAATGTAATTTCTTTTTAAGTTACAATTTTGTTACCTATCGGGTTAGCAAAGATAAAAGATGCACTAATACACAGTGATGGTTATGGTACAAGGAAGATTTGGCACTATAAACTAATATAATGATTAGACTCTAAACAATATATGCTTGCCAATATATTCAAGACACAACTTCTACCTCTGTTTAGAATTGGAAAACTGAAAGCAATCATTTTTCTGTGGTAACTGTAAAAATAACTAGAAAACCACAAATAACTGGAAAAACCAAAAACTCATAGATCATGTTTCTAAACACAAATAAACTTGAGTGAACTAATGTCAGTAAGGCATGATCCTTTATAGGAGAAAAAATGCTTACTTATGTTTGCATATCTAACATAGTAGTAAAAGAAGGATCTGGCATTGTTGGAAGTAAAGAAAAAAGAACTAGACTTTTAGTGAACTTTTAACAGCTGCATGTGGGGTGGCAAAACATTAGACTTTTAGCCATACAACAAATATGTGCATACCCTGCCACCCCTGCCAAACCAATTGCTTCCCATGGATCTTTACTGAGACCTCAAATGTATTTGTCAAAGGCTGGAACCCAGGCAGGAGACCTAGGAGAAATCCATATGGACTAGGCATGGTGACTCATGCCTGTAATCTAGCACTCTGGGAGGTCGAGGTGGGAGGACTGCTTGAGCTAATGAGTTCAAGACCAGCCTGAGCAAAAGGGAGATCCCATCACTACTAGAAATAGAAAAACTGGGGCAAAAGGATTGCTTGAACCCTAGTTGGAGGTTGCTGTGAGCTCTGATGCCACGGCATTCTACCCAGGGTCTCAAAAGTAATAATAATAATAAAATAAAATAAAATAAAAATAAATAAATACATACATACATCCATAGAAAGCATTTTAAACTTTTTTCTCATTATTTTATTTTATTTTTTTATATTTACATATACATATGTTCAGTAGGTTTCCACTTTTTGCCTTCACAGAATTAGAAAGGCTTAATATTTTATAACAATAATAGTGTTTAAGATAAGGACTAGAAACAAAAACCTCGAAAAGAATGAAAGGAGATAAATACATTCAGAAAAGAAATCAGATGATTACTGCATCAAAATATTAAGAATAATAAAGCAAAGAAAGTAACATTCACATTGTCAAATAAGAGTATGTCTATTATAGAATGCTTTAACTCTGAGGCTCAGTATGGAGTCATCAGTTAACTTATTTTTTTCCCAAAGTCTCAAAAAATAGACAATATTTATAAATAAAAGTAAAATATAATTTCAAAAAACAGATCATGCTAAATCTAATAGACAATAGAAAAAGAAGAAATAATTCAAAGTCAATCTACTTAATCAGGATACACCTGATATTAAAATTAGAGAAAATATATTGTTACAAAGGGAAATTACAAACATATTTCACTTATAAATGAGGATGCAATTTAAATTTTTATCCTGGATCTCTGGGCAGAAATAAGGGGCTCCAGAAAGAATAATGTCTGGGTAAATAAAGACTATTATACATATTTTCAAACTTCTGTAAAATCTTATTAAATATTTAAAGCCAAATTTTTCTTCTCATATCTACTTTTATGTATTTACCCTTATAAAAATAAGCTATAATATCTATTTTACAACTCTATTACATCTGCTTGTAAGTGTAATATGTATATCATAACATTATGGAATATTTATATATTTATAAATGTAATATAGTTATTATATTATAAAAAGGGACATCATTTAAATGTTACATTAGAAGATACAAGTGCATGAATATTATATTTATATTTTGTGGCTTATAATTTCATGAATACAAAAACATTAAAAACCATTTGAAGGCCGATTATGATAATTTAATGTCTAAAATGACTACCAAAAAAGACAAAGAAGTCACTACAGAAGATAACCAGAAATAGTAAAAATAAAATTTCCATTTAGCAAAAAAGATTAGGAAGAAACAACAAATAGGAGAAATTAAAAAATAAGATCAAATGGTAAACTTAGAAAAGTTTATTTCTCATTCACTCTTCTGCAGATTGGGCAAGTGACCTCCACGAAATGATTTAGAGAACATTTATGTTCATAAGAGACATTGGTTCGTGGTTTTCTTTTAATGCCTTTCACTGGTTTTGATATTAAGGTAATACCAGCCTCAGAGAATGAGTTGGAAAGTGTTCCTTCTGTGTCTATTTTCTGGATGAGATTGTGAACCATTAGTTTAGTTTATTCATTAAATGTTTGACATGATTCCCTGGTGAAAAAATTGGGGACTGTTTTCTTAAAGAATAGTTATTAATTTATTGTTTTTAATAGATATAGACCTATTCAGATTATTCCTCCTTTGATGGGTTTTGGCACTTCCAAACCATTTAATATAAATTGCCACGTTTGATGGAGTTGTTTGTTATAGTCTTTTAATGTTCTTTTAATACCCGGGATGGGTAACCTGTCTTTCATTTTTTTATATTTGTAATTTGTCTTTTTTCTTGGTTACTCTGAATAGAGGTTCATTGATTTCATTGATCTTTTCAAGGATTTAACTTTTTAAAAAATACATATGTTTTTTAATTCTGATAAAGAAACATATAAAATTTATTATCTTAATTATTTTAAAGTGTCCTATTCAGTAAGTACATTCACAGTGTTGTGCAACCATCACCACCATAAATCTTGAGAATTATTTTCATTTTGCAGAACTAAAACTCTGTACCCATTAAACAATAACTCTATATTCTTCCCTTCCCCCAGTCCCTGGCAACCACCATTCTATTTTCTGCCTCTATGATTTAACTATTCTAGGTACCTCTTTTAAGTGGAATCATACCTTTTTTGACTGGCTTACTTCACTGTCTTGATTGCTGTACCTTTGTAATAAGTTTGCAGATCAGGAAGTATTAGACTTCTAACTTTGCTCTTCTTTTTCAAGTTTGCTATGTCTTATTTTACTTAGCCAAATTCATGTTATAATGGTGTCCTCATTTCTTTTATTTTAAAGGCAGAATAATATTCCATTTATTGTATACACCATGTTTTTGCATTCATCTGTTGATGGACACATAAGTGGCTTACAACTTTTGACTCTGTGAATAAAGCTACTATGAGTATCGGTGTACAAATGTCTTTTCAAGACCCTGTTTTTAATTTTTCTGGATCTTTAATACAGAAGCAAAATTGCTGAATAATATGGTAATTATGTGTTTAATTTTTTGAGAAAATTTCATGTTATTTTCCATACTGGCTGCATCGTTTTACATTTCCACCAATGGCACATAAGAGCTCCAATTTCTGGCTCGGCGCCTGTAGCTCAAGCAGCTAAGAAGCCAGCCACAACATACACCTGAGCTGGCGAGTTCGAATCCAGCCTGAACCTGCCAAACAACAGTGACAACTGTAAGCAAAAAATAGCCGGGCATTGTGGTGGGCGCCTGGAGTCCCAGCTACTTGGGAGACTGAGGCAAGAGAATTGCTTGAGCCCAGGAGTTGGAGGTTGCTGTGAGCTGTGATGGCACAGCGCTCTACCAACAGCTTGAGGCTCTGTCTCAAAAAAAAAAAAAGAGTTACAATTACTGGTTTGTTATTTTCAGGGTTTTGTGAGGGGTTTTAATATTAGCTTTCCTAATGGGTATTGAGGCATTGTCTCATTTTGATTTGCATTTTACTAATGATTAATGATGTTGAGAATCTTTTCATGTACATATTGGCCATTTGCATATAGTTTTCTAAAAATGTCTACTCAAGTCCTTCACCCATTTTCAATCAAGCAGTTTTTTATTGTAGTAGTTGAATTGTAGTTCTATGTATATATTCCACATATTAATCCCTTATTCTATCTATTATTTGCTATTATTTTCCTCTATTCTATGGGCTTTCATTCTATCCAATGCATTATCCATGTTTTTCTCACATGTTTAGTTTTGGTGTAACAATCAAAATTTCCTTGCCAAACCCAATGTCATAAAGTTTTTCCTCATTAATTTCTCATAGAGTTTTATAGTCTTAGCTTTTATGCTTAGGTCCTTGATCCAACTTGAGTTAATTTTTGTACATTCTCATAAAAAAGTGGATACCAATTTTTCCAATACCATTTTTTGAGGAGTCTCTTCTTTCCCAGTTGAATGGCTTTGGTACTCTGGTCAAAAATGATTTAACCATATATTTGAGGGTTGATTCTGGGCTTTTTATTATAAATATATTTTCTACAGACTTATTGGTCTATATGTCTGTCTTTATCACACCATTTTTTATATAATTTTTTTTTTTTTTGAGACAGAGTCTCAAGCTATCACCCTAGGTAGAGGGCGGTGGCATCACAGCTCACAGCAACCTCAAACTCTTGGGCTTAAGTGATTCTCTTGCCTCAGTCTCTCAAGTAGCTGGAACTACCAGAGCCTGCCACAATGCCTGGCTATTTTTTTGGTGGCAATTGTCATTGCTGTTTGGCAGGCCTGGAGTGGGTTTGAACCTGCCAGTTCTGGTGTATGTGGCTGACACCCTAGCCACTGAGATACAGGTGCCAAGCCAGTATCATGCCATTTTGATTACTGTAGCTTTCTGTTAAGTTTGTAAATCAGAAAGTATGAGATGTTTAACTTTTCTTTTTCAAGTTCATTTGCCTCTCACCATCTCTTGAGATTCCATATAAATTTTAGAATGGATTTTTCTACTTCTGCAAAAAATCACCATTGGAATTTTTATAGATACCATATCGAATCTGTAGATCACTTTGACATCTTAACAATGCTGAATTTTCCAATCCACAAACATAGATATTTTTCATTTACTTGTATCTTTTCAAATTTCTTTCAGGAAGGTTTTGTAGTTTTCAGTGTAAATTTTTTTGACTTCTTGGTTAAATTTGCATTCCCAGACATTTTATTCTTTTATTCTTTTTTTTTTTTTTTATTAAATCATAGCTATGTACATTAATGCAATCATGGGGTATAATGTGCTGGTTTTATATACAATTTGAAATGTTTTCATCAAACTGGTTAACATAGCATTCACAGCATTTTCTTAGTTATTGTGTTAAGACGTTTATATTCTACAACTAGTAAATTTCACAGGTGCCCTTGTAAGATGCACCCTAGGTGTGGTCCCACCAATTACTCTCCCTCCACCTGTCCTCCCCCCTCCCCTCTCCTTCCTCTGCCCCTTCCCATTCTCCTTGAGCTATAATTGGGTTATAGCTTTCTTCTTAGCAAAGTATTTCAAGAATGAAAGAAAAAGTATCCAATGTACTCAGTCTTACTATGAAACCATTTTATTCTTTTTGACATTGTGGTAATTAGAATTGTTTTCTTAATTTCCTTTTTGGATTGTTTATTTTTACTATTTATACTTATAGAAACTTATAACTTTGTGTGCTGCTTTTTATATTACAGCTTTGTTGAATGTTTATTAGTTTCAACAGTTTGGGGGTTCTTTTTGTGGAATCTTCATGGTTTTCTGCATAAAAGATCATGTCATCTATAAACAGATAATTTTACTTCTTTTTCAATTTGAATGCCTTTTCTTATTCTGACTTAATTGATCTGGCTGAGACTTTCAATGCAATGTTGAACAGAATTATCAGGAGCAGGTGTCCTATTCTTGTTCTGATCTTAAAGGAAAACTTCTAGTCTTTCACAATTGAGTATGATGTTAGTCATGGACTTTCCATGTATAGCCTTTATTATGCTGAGGTAGTGTATTGAGTATATTTACTCAATAACACTCAATTTTAGTGTATTGAGTGTTTTTATCATAAAATAAGGTTGAATTTTGTCAGATGAGCTTTCTGCATCCATGGGGATAATCATGTGAGTTTTTTAACCTTTATTCTCTTTTTCTCATGTATTATCTTAATTTTTGTATGCTTAAACATTCTGCATTCATGAATATATAATAGTCATGATGATTAATTTTTAATATGCTATTGAATTCTAGCTGTGAGTATCTAGTTGAGGATATTTCATCAATATTTGTCAGGGATATTGATCTATAGTCTTATTTTCTTGCAGTGTCATTTTGTGTCAGTCCCATAGAATGAGTTAGGAAATATTTCCTCATCTTCAATTTCTTGGGAGACTTTAAGGAGAACTCTTGTAAATTACTCTTTAAATGATTGAAAGAACTCATAGTGAAATCTGGTCCTGGGCTTTTCTTTCTTACAAGTTTTTTTTTATTATTATTAAATCATAATTACATTTATGGGGTAAAATGTGCTAATTTTATATACAATTTGGAATGCTTACATCAAACATTACATCAAAAAGCCTTCACCTCTCTTACAAGGTTTTTGATACTGATTCAATCTGCTTACCACTTACAGGTCTGCTCAAATTTTTCTTTATGATTCAGTCTTGGCAGGTGTATGTTTCAAGGAATTTGTCAGTATCCAAATATTCATAGTAGCTCTTATAATCCTTTCATCCCTATAACACCAATAGTCATACACATATTCCCTTTTTCCTTTCTGACTTTAGTTATTTAAGTATTGTCTCATTTCTTAATTGATCTAGCTAAAAGTTCATCAATTTTATCTTTTTGAAGAACTAATTCTAGTTTCATTTATCTTCCCTGCTCATTTTCTAACCTCTGTGTGTTTAATCTATATTCTAATCTTTATTATTTTCTTCCTTCAGCTAGCTTTGAGATTAGTTTGCTCTTCTTGTCCTCTTTCTTTAAAGTATAAATTTAGGTTTTTGATTTGAGATTTTCTTCTTTTTGCAATGTATTTGTACCTATAAATTACTGAATTCTAGAAATGTAGCTTTTGTATTCACATTTTCATTAGTTTCAAGATGCTTTTTAACCTACCTGCAATTTCTTTTTTAATCTATTAGTTGTTTAAAAGTATGCTGTTAAATTTTCACCTATTGTGTGTTTCTCAATTTTCCTTCCATTATCAATTTTTATTTTCATTTCATTGTGATCAGAAAAGATACCATGATATTTTGTATCATTTCACTGTTTTAAAATTAAATCAGATTTATTCGTAGCCTAACATATGGTCTTTCTGGAGAATATTCCATGTGCACTTAAGAAAAATGTATATTCTGCTACTGTTGTTTGGAGAGTTCTGTATATGTCCTACTAGTTCCAAATTGTCTATACTCTCGTTCAAGCCCTCTGTTTTTTTTTTCTTTTATTCATCTTCTGTCTGGTTGTTCTATCCATTGTTAAAAACAGAATATTGGAATCTTCTACTGTTATTATGGAACTTTCTATTTCTCCCTTCAATCTGTAAGTGCTTGCCTCATATGTTCAGGAACTATGATGTTTGGTGCATATATGTTTCTAATTGTTATATCATCTTGGTGAATTAATACTTTTCTCATTCTATGATGCACTTCTTTATTTCTTCAAACAGTCTTTATTTAAAAGAAATTTTTTTTTCTGAAATAACACACATGCTTAGTGTTCATTAATTCTCTTCAGGTCACTAGTTGCATGAAATGTCTTTTTTATCTTTTCACTTTCAATCTACATATGTCCTCAGATCTATAGACAGCATATAGTTGGTCCTGTTCTGTTTTTTAATCCATTTTGCCAATCTGTGTCTTTTGATTGGGAAGCTAAATTCATCTTTACTTGGAATATACTCCTGAGAGAGGAAAATCTACTAATTCCATTTTGTTATTTCTAAATATATTATACTTTTTATCATGTGGTAAGCCTTATAGCATTATTTTGTTATTTTTGTTTTAAAGTCAGTATTAAGTGTAAGTTGGAATATTTTCTTCATTGTGAACATTTTCAACTACTATCTTTCTAAAATATTACTTCTGATCCTCTCTGCTTTTTCCTTCTAAGCTTACAAATATATAAATGCTGTATTTCTTCCTTTACTTTATTTGTCATTTGGGTTATAATTCTTTCTTCAACTCTTTATCTCCTGTTAAAACTATCACTGAATTCTAAACTTTCATTATTGCATTTTAATTTGAGAATTTCAGTTTAATAGTTTTACACAATTTCCTGTTTTCTGCTTATATTTACTATTTTTTCTTATCTGAATTGTGTGTGGGCTTCTTTCTACTTTTTCTATTTATTTGTCTTAGTGTGTCTCATTCTGTTGGCTTGTGTGTTGCACTTTGTATATTTAAAAATTTAAGAATAATTGTAAAGTTTAGTTTCTTCTACACAAGATTTAATTAACTTTCTTAAATGAACGTTATTTTTATTAAAAATTTAGCTTTAATTTTGTGAATGATGTAAGGTCTTTTTCTAGATTCATATTCTTATACGTAGATATTCCCTTGTCCTAACACCACTTGTGGAAAAGACACTTTTATTTTTTCTAAATTGGGTTGTCTTTTTTAATTTAAAAATCAGTGCTCGTTTTTTAGTGTGAGTCTATTTCCTCATCTTTCATTCTATTCCAATGATTAAGTTCTCCATCCTTGCACTAATAACACAGTGTCTTAATTTCTGTGGCTTTATAATAAATCTTGAAGTCAGAGAGTGTCAGTCTTCCAATTGAAGTTCTTCAATTTTGTGCTGGCTATTCTAGGACTCTTGCCTCTCTATATCAATTTTAGCATCAGTTTGTTGATGTACACAAAGTGACTTCCTGGGGTTTTGATTAAGATCCAGTTGAATCTATAAATCAAGCTAAAAAAGAACTGACATTTTGAGAGTATTGAGTATTCCTATCCATAAACATGGA
>CAUYRH010082142.1:0-20483 GCA_963574655.1 Perodicticus potto
GGCCATTTTTTGGTTGCAGCCGTCATTGTTGTTTGGCGGGCCCGGGCTGGATTCGAACCTGCCAGCTCAGGTGTACGTGGCTGGCGCCTTAGCCCATTGAGCCACAGGCGTCGAGCCAGAAAATGATGTATTCTTAAAAGCTCAAATAGTTGTTCTTATTTATTTGTTATTGAATTGTGGAAAAGAGAGCGAAAAATCATAAAGCTATTAGAGACACAAATGGTTCTGGACATTTTGGCTATTTGGTGCATTTATGTGGTGTTTATCTGTTAACCAAATACCTTGATCCAGTCTTCCTTCTAGCTAACTCTAAAGCTGCCTAAGAGAGAGAATAGCTTGAGACCAAGAGTTTGACAGCCTGGGCAACACAGAGAAACCCAGCCTCTATAAAAAAAAAATACAAAAATTATGGGTGGCACCTGTTGTTCAAAGGAGTAGGGTGAAAGCCTCATATACCGGAGGTGGTGGGTTCAAACCCAGTCCTGGCCAAAAAAAAAAAAAAAAAAAATACAAAAATTAGCTAAGTGCGGTGGCGTGTGTTTGTAGTCCCAGCTACTTCAGAGGCAGGGGTGGGAGGATCACTTGAGCCCAGGAATTTGAGGTTACAGCAAGCTCTGATTGGCCACTGCACTCTATCCTGGGTGACAAAGCAAAACCTTGTCTCTAAATAAATAAATATAGGCAGTTGCCAAGTTACAAACATTCAACAGATGTACGACTTGCACTTAAGAACAAAGGCTATTACAGATAATAGGTAAATGCGCCTGTTCCAACTTACGTACGAATTCAACTTACGAACAAGTCTACAGAGTCTATCGCATTTGTAGCCCAGGAACTGTCTGCAAAGAAAAAAAAGCAAGTCACCTAAGAGACTTAGAGATGACAAGTTTTTTCCTGAGGTAGACTCTCTTTAAGAGAAATTTCTAGTCAGTATTCCTTTCCTTGACCATCAGAATGGAAAGTCCATGCATGCAGGGCTGCACCTGCCATATGTATCACATTATCCCTTGGGATTCCCCAAGAAATAATTGTGAAATAAATAAATGTCATGCATGGAGGAACTGTTCTCTAAAAGGACATCCATGCCAGTTTTAAGCCCTAACACTACAACACTTAAAACAGGGATAGAAGACATTGTTAACACCTTAGCTAAGAATGGAGACACATCAAGGAAAGGGCTAGTATTCTCAGGATTACAGAATAAAACAAAGATCAGTTGTGACTCCAAAACCTGAATGCCCTAAGCTGTAGTTCTAACCTGCTTGAAATGTGTGCACTTTGCTGGAACCCAGGAACCACGGTAGATCACCCGCTGGCTCAGCCTTAGCTGCATTTCATTCTTCAGCAATGCTGCAGACTCCTGGAAACTCAGCTTCATTCTTTCATTTCAGAAGAGCTGGGATTTGGAAAGGAATTGAGAGCAACTCTGTGCAGGGCATTTTTTTAATGGTTTTTAATCTTTTAAAAATTGCACAAGCCATACGTCATTTTTTCAATGAGGAAAAAAACGCCTATAAGTAAAAAAAAAAAAAAAATTTTTTAATTGCTTTTTCATGCTATTTTTTCTGGAGTATACCTTTAAAAAGTGGTAATTGTAAATTCCCAGGTAAAGCAACAATGTGCTTTTTATACAGTACATTTCTCCTGCTAGCAAAACCAAAATATTTCTTCACACTTTGCTCATGGACTTCAGCCATGGAAAAGGGTTTGCAAATGCTCATTTCTTTAAACATGCTCAGTGGATCACTACTCTCCAAGATTGAATGGCTGGACTTAGGTAGAGAGCACTGTTTGAGTTGAATATAAAGGGAAGTCAGTAAATGTTCCAGACAAACGGCTCAATCACTGGAGTTCTGAGCATGTACTATTTCTGCTTCTGTGTCTGAGTGGACACCCAGTGAGGAGGCCAGATTGTGGGGACCCAAACAATCCCCACCTCTTGGTATTCACATGTTTATATGGGGCTGACTTATGTAATAAATAGGATATCATAGAAATGATAGAGTGTGACTTCCAAAGCGAAGTCATAAAAGTCCTGGCAGCTGCCACCTTGCTTTCTCTTGAGTCACTTGCTCTGAGAGAGGTCAGCTGCCATGTTGTAAGGACACTCAAGCAGCCTATGGAAAGGTCCTGCCACATTAGTGAGCCACTGTGAAGGCATAGTGAGACCCAGACAAGCCTTTAGCTGAGCACGGCTCCAGCCAACAATGTGACCACAACTGCCTGAGAGACAGTGAACCAGAACCACCCATTCAAGCCATTTTCAAATTCCTGATCTGTAGAAACTGTGGGAGGTGATATTTATTCCTGTTTTAAGCTGTTAAGTTTTGCAGTAACTTAGTATGCAGCAATAGGTTATTATTAATAATACGTATACACTCCTAGCTAAAAAGCTTATTCTTTTCCTCTCCAAATTCACTTTCTCTAAAAGCTCCTGTCAAATGCCTCCTCCTGCTTGGATTCCCCAGTCCGGAGGGATCTTTTCTTCTCTAAGCTTTATCACCATGCCTGTTCTTTGGCACTAACCAGAGCTAGAAGGAAGGGCAGTTCAGGCAGACCTGACATCTGTTGTATCTTTATTAATAGGTCACCATATAATTTATGATCCATACTGAGATATTTTTGAGAGTGAAAGGGAGTGCTATTAATAATGATACTGAAAATCAGCAAAATCCAGGACAGACTACAACGTTCAGTCACCCCGTGAGAGGTGCCAACACCTTCCCAGAAATGTAATAAGTGGAAGAAGATTATTTAGCAGTGCCACAGCTTTATTTGCCCAATGCTTGGATGTGCAAAGAAAACGTAGTTCATTTTTTTGTTTGTCTTTTTTTTTTTTGAAACAGAGTCTCACTCTGTTGCCCAAGCTAGCGTGCATTGGCATCAGCTCACAGCAACCTCCTGGGTTCAAGGGGTCCTCCTTCTCAGCCTCCAAGGTAGCTGGGCCTATACATACTTGGCTAATTTTTCTATTTTTAGTAGAGACAGGTCTCACTCTTGCTCAGGCTGGTCTCCAACTTCTGTGCTCAAGTGAGCCTCCTGCCTCAACTTCCCAGAGTGCTAAGATTATAGTTATGAACCACTGCACCCAAACAGAAAATGCAGTTTATTTTGTTTTAAAAGATCATTTTTTTAGGCATGTCTCCACCCAGCTAGATAGTCAAAGTGGGATGTAATACTGTTTGTCAGCCTGATCATTTAAACAATTTCTGAGACCCTTCTGTCATGACATGGCTGAGTAGGGAAGGAGTACAGAGTTCTAGGTCCTCACTCCCTCTCATTCCCCTCCACCCTCTTAAGATTGCACCTGGACTTGTGAGAAGGGAGGCGGGAAGACTGGGAAACAAGATCCTCATGATCTCAGATAAATGTCTGTTCTGAGCAGCTTCCTAGACCAGAAACCCCCAAGAGACTTGTTAGTCCAAGATTTTTGTAGTTATTTCCTGGAGCTAGGGTCATCTAAACAGATGTGGGGTTATGCCCTGAACAGGGTGCCCTCTGAGGGACTAAAATCTAGCCAGTGCTTTGCTAGCCAAATCACCAGCCCATGGGGCTGTGTGAGTCAGAAGAGCAAGTCTTTCTAATTCGCACAAAGGCATCTCATGGGCTAGGGCAGGACCTGGCCAGCAACCAGATTCCAAGTTATTTGCTTCTGGCCTTGCATTCTTTGCCTGTGGCAGCCTGTTGATCCTGATCACAGGCCAAAGCTCTTTGGCACCTACTTGGTCCCACAGCACACCCATGGGAAATTCTGGGTTGCCTATAGGCCATGCACAGGCCATGAAAGGTCAGGGCATCTTTCTAAGGCTCCTCTTCCCACATTCTTGCTGCCACCTGCATCCCACTCCTCTGGGCCCCAGGAGACATGGTACCTAGCCAGAGGTGAGGTTCCTAGGGACTGGCAGACTTCTGGTGCAGTGCCATGGGATGTGACCCACTTGCTCTCATGATTTCCAATTCCCCCCACCATTTCCTGGATCTGTTTGCTTATTTTTGGAGACAGAGTCTCACTCTGTAGCCCTGGGGTTGTATGCCATGGTGTCATCATAGCTCACAGCAACCTCAAACTCTTAGGCTCAGGCGATCCTCATGCCTCAGCTTCCCAAGTAGCTGGGACTACAGGTGCCGGCCACAATGCTTGGATAGTTTTTTCTACTTTTAGTAAAGGCAGGGTCTCGCTCTTACTCAGGCTACCTGCTCTCAAACTCCTGAACTCAAACAATCTGCCCATCTTGGCCTCCCAGGGTAATAGGAGAAGCCATAGAGCTGGGCCTCCTGGATGATTTTTAATCTCTCCTCCACAAAGGCATCTGACCTTATTAGTGGCCTTGGGTCATCTCCTTTCTACCACCCGGGATAGCATGAGCAACCTTTGGGGCATTCCTGCAGGTGGCAAAACTTAGTGATCTGGATGACTTGGCTGCCTTTTTCATGGAGTGGCACGCATGGGAAATGATAAGTGTGCAACGCACTGGGAGGCCTCAGAGGGTGGTTGGGAACCTCAGAGAAGGCTACACAGGAAGATAATGGGATCCCCAGTTGCCCAGGTTCTGCCAGGCTGAGAGATCAGGTCTCCCGGGGGTGTGGAATCACTCTCATTGGAAAGACCTCCTGACTTTGCTAGACGGGAACTGGGTGGCTGAGAAATACCTTTTCTCCTCCATAAAGCCTTGCTTTCAAGGCCATTGTCCCTCTGCGGGGGTCAAGAATGTCAGCCCAGAGACTCTAATGCTGATCAATGGTTTCTTTATTCTCCGTTTATTCTCCTTCCCTGGGGCCACAAGCCTCCTGGCTCAGTCCTAGAGCTGGGCCAGTGGCAAAGAAGTACAGTTTAAAATGGGCAGCTAAAATACACAGGCATAACGTGGGGGAAATGGGATCCCCGTACAACTGGAGTGATGAGAACTCCTCTGGGAGTGGAGGTGGGTTTAGTTTTGGGGTTGGTGGGTGAAACTCCAAGGCAGTGGCACACTGAGTACCAATATACTGTCGCTAAACTGCCTTCTGACAACGCAGGCTCATGTTACTCCAGAGCTTTTGTTTTGCTGAGTGGCTTTCACAAATGTGGGGCCAGCAGGCCTGTGGAAGCGGGGAGGGCACTGGCACTCCTTCCCGGCCATCAGAAGGCTCCCTGGTGCCGCCTCCCAGTCAATACAGATCGCCACAGATTAATCTTACTTGTGCTTGACCTTCATATAGATACAGTAATACACAGCAGGTGCGGTGCCCGTGCCTATAATCCTGACAGTTTGGGAGGCCAAGGTAAAATGATCACTTGAGGCCAGAGGTTGGAGACAAGCCTAGAAGCCTAGGCAACATAGTGAGCCCCCCGCCATCTCTACAAAAAAATTGAAAAGTTATCCAGGCATGGTGGTGCACAGCTATAGTCCCAGCCACTCAGGAGGATGAGGTAGTAGGATTGCATGAGTCCAGGAGTTCAAGGTTACACAGAGCTATGATCATGCCACTGTACTCTGGCCTGGGTAATAGAGCGAGACCCTGTCATTAAAAAATAAAAAACAGGCTCGGCACCTGTGGCTCAAAGGGCTAAGGCGCCAGCCATGTACACCTGAGCTGGTGGGTTCAAATCCAGCCCGGGCCTGCCAAACAATGACAGCTGCAACCAAAAAAACGGCCGTGCGCGTTGTGGCGGGCGCCTGTAGTCCCAGACACTTGGGAGGTGGAGGCAGGAGACTCGCTTGAGCCCAGAAATTGGAGGTTGCTGTGAGCTGTAATGCCACAGCACTCTATCCGGGGTGACAGCTTGAGGCTCTCTCTCAAAAAAATAAATAAATAAATAAAAATAAATAAAAACAAAAAAATAAAAAACTGGGTGGCGCCTGTGGCTCAGTGTGTAGGGCGCCGGCCCCATATACTGAAGGTGGCGGGATCAAACCCGGCCTCGGTCGAACTGCTAAACAGAAAACTAGCCGGGCGTTGTGGTGGGCGCCTGTAGTCCCAGCTACTGGGGAAGCTGAGGCAAGAGAATCGCCTATGCCCAGGAGTTGGAGGTTGCTGTGAGCTGTGTGATGCCACGGCACTCTACTGAGGGCCATAGAGTGAGACTCTGTCTCTATAAAAAATAAATAAATAAATAAATAAAATAAAAAACAGTCTGGGCATGGTGGCTCATGCCTGTAATCCTAGCACTCTGGGAGGTCAAGGCAGGTGAGTGGCCTGTTCTTCTGAGTTTGAGACCAACCTGAGCCAGAGCGAGACCTCATCTCTAAAAATAGCCGGGCATTATGGCGGGCGCCTATAGTCCCAGCTACTTGGGAGGCTGAGGCAAGAGAATTGTTACAGCCCAAAAGTTTGAGGTTGCTGTGACCTATGACGCCACGGCATTCTACCAAGGGTGACAAAGTGAGACTCTGTCTCAAAAATAAATAAATAAATAAATAAATAAATAAATAAATAAATAAATAAATAAAATAGACCAAGCAAGGTGGCTCATGCCTGTAATCTTAGCACTCTGGGAGGCCAAGACGGGTGGATTTCTTGAGCTCAGGGGTTTGAGATCAGTCTGAGCAAGAGCAAGACCCCCATCTCTAAAAATAAGTGGGCATCGTGATGGACACCTGTAGTCCCAGCTGCTTGGGAGGCTAAGACCAGGGGATTGTTTGACTCCCGAGAGTTTGAGGGGGCTGTGAGCGATGACGCTATGGCATTCTACCAAGGGTAACAAAATAAAACTCTATTAAAGAAAAAAAAAAGGTTATTTTTATAATTATTTATTTTGAGACAGAGTCTTGGTTGCCTGGGCTAGAGTGCCATAGCCGCAGCTTACCTCACAGCAACCTCAAGCTCCTGGATTCAAGCAATCCTCCTGTCTCAGCCTCCCAGAGTGCTAAGCTTATAGGCAGGAACTGCCATGCCTGAACGTAATTGTTAAAAATAAAATAAGTAAATGCCATGATATAACATGTACCCCTCTGCTCAACATTATGCTTCCTTTACATCTCAGCAGTATCTGTGTGATACTTATCCATGTCACTGCAGGTAGTAGCAGTCTGTTCTTTTGCATTGCCAAGTACATCCTGTTGTAGCAAAATACCCTCACTCTGCTTTGCTCTTCTGAGCTTCTTTGGGATCATTTCCATTTTAGTTATCAAAAACGAAAAAGCTGCTACGAGCATTCTTGTTCGTGCCTTATTGTGGACAGCACTCATTTCTCTTGTTAGGTGGGTTCTTTGAAAACACTCTTGCTAAAATAATTACTGTTTATTTCCGATATAAGTGATTTATGTTCATTTGGAAAATGAAACGTCCAATAGTGTAAAGTTTTTAACGAGTCATCGTCAAAGCACGTTTAGTTTTGCACTTGGCTTTTTCACTGAAATTATCATGAGTAGTCGTGGACTTTTCAGCATAGTCCATATGGAAGGAGTCTTATCCTCTTTTTAATTCCTTTTGGCCCCATCCCTTGTACAGGCTGTCAGCGAATATTTGCAGTGATTCTGAAGTTTTCCCCAGGAGAGACCTGGAGACAGCTGGCCACCTAGCCGGTTTGCCACAGCCTCCCAGACAGATGCAGGCTGTCTGATGTGAGGAGGCGCAGGGTCGGGAGGGCAGAGGCCTCCCTCTGTCACAGACCGAACTATCACAGATGGACTTAACGAGGTGGAAGGACAAGCTGCAAATTGAGAAGGGAATGAGAAGTGCGGCAGGGACATTGGAGAACAGAGGGAGACGCGAGGGGAAGCACGCAACGAGTTTGGAAAACGTGTCACTACAGCCACCAAAAGTGTCTTGAACGGCTCACCCTGCCCGTGAACTATTGCAGTGTGTCAGTTCAGCAAGATCCACAGATTAAAGTTATCAGAAAACAGGGCATTACAGGAGAGAGACAAAACTCACTGTTTCTCTTCTCCGCCTACTTCTAGTTCATTCCAAGTAGTGGCAAACTTTCCTCAATGTCTTGTTCAGACTCACTTTTGCTGATTATGTTCACTCATACACCTGAGTGCTTTAAAGTACCTCTCGGTACTCATCTGGAAAATGGGGGTTCAAGTTTGCCGTGAGATTAAAAAAAGGTTGAAAAACACTGCTCTAGATGCTAGTCGCATTCCCCCTAGTTGGGAAAAACATAAATGTCTCTGGACTTTACCAAATGTCCCCTGGGCAGGGGCTTAAAATAACCTCTGATTGAGAATCCCAGGTCTGGAGTTCCCAGAGGTTATCACATGAGGTGATTTGTGTACCCGACACCAAATAAATAGTAAACCTCAGCCTTCAGTGTGTACACGGAGGTCCTGGAATGGTGTGGATTGCCCAGGCTTCTTCACAAACGAAATCTGTTCATTTCATCATCATTATGTTTTTGCATCTTAGGTTCTTTCTTCTTAAAGTTCCATGGTCTAAAGAGCCTTTTTATGAGAGGTGCCTTTCTTTGTAGGTACAAGTATCAGAAATAAAGCTCAGAAGTACTGACATTTGCAAGTGGCTTTTGAAACTGGAGAATGTCAAAGAAATGTAAATCATATTCTTTCGAGAGCACAGGAGTGTATCTCTTTCTAAAGGCTTTTACAACCATTAACTCATTGGTCACCAAAGTGTTCTAGGGGAGCCCAGACTGAACTCCTTTTTCTTTTTTTTTTTTTGAGACAGAGTCTGACTCTGTCCCCAAGCTAGAGTGCCATGGCCTCAGGCTAGCTCACAACAACCTCATATCTGAGCTCAAACAACCCTCCTGCCTCAGCCTCCTGAGTAGCTAGGACTATAGGTACCCACCATTATGCCCAGCTACTTTTTCTTTCTTTTTCTTTTCTTGAGATAAAGTCGCACTTTATACCCTGGGTAGAGTGCACGCCGTCATAGTTCACAGCAATCTCAAACTCTTGGGTTTGAGCAACCCCCTTGCCTCAGCCTTCCCAGTAGCTGGAAATACAGGTGCCCACCACACAACTAGTTTTTCTATTTTTAGTAGAGACCAGATCTTTTTTTTTTGAGACAGAGTCTCACATGATGCCCTGGGTAGTACCGTGGCGTCCCAGCTCATAGCAACCTCCAACTGTTGGGCTTAAGCGATTCTCTTGTCTCAGCCTCCCAAGTAGCTGGGACTACAGGTGTCACCACAACGCCTGGCTATTTTTTTGTTGCAGCTGTCATCGCTATTTAGCTGGCCGGGGTCAGATTCGAACCCGCCAGCCTCAGTGTATGTGGCCTGCGCCCTAACCACTGAGCTATGGGCACTGCCCTGGAGACCAGATCTTGCTTTTGCTCAGGCTGCTCTCAAAATCCTGAGCTCAGTAATTCTCCTGCCTCAGCCTCCCAGAGTCTGAGGATTATAGGTGCGAGCCTCTGAGCCCAGCCCGGACTGAATTCTTGAGTTTTTTTTTTTTTTTTTTTTTTGAGACAAAGTCTCACTCTGTTGCCCTGGGTAGAGTGCTGTGCGCCACAGCTCACAGCAACCTCAAACTCCTGGCTCAAGTGATCCTTCTTGCCTTAGCCTCCTGAGTAGCTGGGACAACAGGCACCCGCCACAAGGCCCGGCTATTTTTTTTTTTCTGTTGTTGTTGCAGTTTGGTCGGGGCTGGGTTTGAACCCACGACCCTCGGTGTATGGGTCTGGCGCCCTACCCACTGAGCCACAGGCGCCGCCCTAAATTCTTGAGTTTTGCTGTTTGTGGAAGGGCTGGGCTGGTGAGAACCCAGGGCTGGCATGCACCATGTTTCTGCCTGATGGAAGAAAGGAGACTATTCTGTGAACAGCAAGGCCTGAGGAGGACAGAAGGGGAGACAGGGGTGAGATGTAGTCCCTTCAAGTGGTCAGAGCGGCTTGAATGATAGCAGGAAATGCTGGTGCAGGACCGGCGAAGTTCCTCATGTCACGTCCCTCTGCCGAGCTCTGTCAGGGTGGGCCCCCGGAACCCAGACATCCCTCAGACAGAAGGGGTCCAGGTGCGTTCAGGTCACCCTTTTGCTGGACTCTAATCTCAGCAGCAGCAACAGAAGACACAAGTGTGTGACGGGGACCTCTTCTCTGCTCTTTTCCCAGGCTCCTCGGGGTCCACGGCCCACGTTGGTACCAGTTGTTGCTGCCTTTGACTCAGTTTCCCCCAACTCTGCCTAAAGTCCCACATGTGCTGAGGGACCAGGACCACAATTCCTGGTGCCGCTAAGTGGGCATTGAGATGAGACCAGTCACTGGCTCCTCCCATGTCACCACACCATTGTGTGGGTGAGGCTGATGACCACACCCCAGCCACAGCCATAGTCAGGGTCACAGAGCAAGGCAAGTCTGTCCCTGGCAACGGCCACGCCCTTGGTCGTGGCCGCCCCACCATGGACATTCCACCACACAGCTGCTTTCAGCCAAACGGCTGCCACCGAGTTCCCGAGAAATGACTCACAGGAGATTGTTCACTTTGGCGGAAATCTCATGCTTGCTTTTTTGGATGTTGCCAGAAGCAAATTGATGAGAGGCCAGCAGATTGGTACCCAGACTCCAGAGCTTTCAGAACTCCACATTCAAAATCTTACATTTTTAGAAGTTCCTGAGCTCTGTCTGTGTGGTTCCCAGGGACTGGCTCCCTCTTCGCTCTCTTTGAGAAGACAGCCTTGTGTTGCCGGATGAAAAGAGTCTGGCCGCCTGACACTGTCAGCCAATATGCAGAGACAGGGATAGGTCCACCAAACTTTATTTGTCAGAAGGCCGGGATTCTGGAGAACAGGGAGAGCAGCCTCTCGAGACCGTTCTGTTCTTCCATTTCCAAAATTATATTTTAATTTTTTGGGGGGGCAGAGTCTCACCATGTCACCCTCAGTAGAGTACATGGTGTCACAGCTCAAGACAATCTCAAACTTTTAGGCTTTTTTTTTGTTTTTTGTTTTTTTGAGACAGAGCCTTAAGCTGTCACCCTGGAATAGAGTGCTGTGGCATCACAGCTCACAGCAACCTCCAATTCCTGGGCTCAAGAGAGTCTCCTGCCCCCGCCTCCCAAGTAGCTGGGACTACAGGCGCCCACCACAATGCCCGGCCATTTTTTGGTTGCAGCCAGCATTGTTTGGCGGGCCTGGGCTGGATTCGAACCTGCCAACTCAGGTGCACGTGGCTGCACCTTAGCCCATTGAGCCACAGGCGCCAAACCTCAAACTCTTAGATTTAAGCGGTTCTCTTGCCTCAGAATTCCAAGTAGCTGGGACTACAGGTGCCTGCCACAACGCCTGGCTATTTTTTGTTGCAGTTGTCATTGTTGGTTAGCTGGCCCAGGCCGGGTTCTAACCCACCACCCTTGGTGTATGTGGCTGGTGCCATAACCACCGTGCTACGGGTGCCGAGCCCCAAAACTATAGTTTTATACATAAAATTTTGAAGCAAAGGCAGCACCTGTGGCTCAGCGAGTAGGGCACCGGCCCCATATATGGAGGGTGGCAGGTTCAAACCTGGCCCTGCCCAAACTGCATCAAAAAATAGCTGGGCATTGTGGCGGGCTCCTGTAGTCCCAGCTACTCAGGAGGCTGAGGCAAGAGAATCACCTAAGCCCAGGAGCTGGAGGTTGCTATGAGCTGTGACTCCACGGCTGGCACTCTACTGAAGGTGATAAAGTAAAGACTCTGTCTCTACAAAAAAAAAAAAAATGTTTGAAGCAAAGACCACACCAACTTCTTTTTTTTTTTTTTTTTTTTTTTTTGTGAGACAGAGCCTCAAGCTGTTGCCCTGGGTAGAGTGCTATGGCATCACAGCTCACAGCAACCTCCAATTCCTGGGCTCAAGCGATTCTCCTGCCTCTGCCTCCCAAGTAGCGGGGACTACAGACACCTGCCACAACGCCTGGCTATTTTTTTTTTTTGGTTGCAGCCATCATTGTTATTTGGCGGGCCCAGGCTGGATTCGAACCCACCAGCTTAGGTGTATGTGGATGGCGCCTTAGCCGCTTAAGCCACGGGCGCTGAGCCCACACCAACTTCTATTCCAAATAATAACTTAACTTTTGAATGGGAATGTTCTCATCCCAATCCCACCAGAGGCAATCTTATCACTGCCAGCCCATCTCCTCCCACTTGCTGAATTGGAGGGATTCCTGTAAGCTGGTAAGAGGCTGGAGTGATCTGTATAATAAAGAAACAGAGAGAGGAGGGGAGAGGAAAGAGTTTCAGTGAGCGATTCTTAAACTTCACAAGCAGGAGAACCCCTGGGATCTCATTAAGATGCAGATTTCTGTTTGGCTGGTCTGGAGTACAGCCTGAGATTCTGCATTTCTAAAGAGCTCTCTGGGACCCAGTCGCGGGCTTGGTCCTCAGACTACATTTTTGCACAGCAAGGGTGTAAAAGATTGAATGTTGGGAAGGTTTGTAGAGATAAATTCTGTGGAGTGGCTTCAGCATGTGAAAGAAATAGATGTTTTTTTTTTTTTAAGGGTTGTCACAGCTTTAGTATTTGGCTCTCAGCATTCTCAAGAAATGCAAGGACCTTTAGTGCTTGTTATCTGCCCATGCTGGGTCCATCTTCCTCCACTAAGAGTTCTTCATGTTGTCTGGTGGAATGGTTGAGCCAAGTTAGCATGTGACTTCTGGCAAAGCCAATGGGGGCTCCCTCCCTGAAATATGCAGCATGGATTTGGGCCCAAAAGAGAGAACACTTGGAGTGTTCCCATTCCAATGACAGCAGCTCAGTGAGATTGTTGAGCATTTTCTGCTGCCAAGAACTTTCTGGGGATGGTGGGTGCCTAATGGCTCCATGCCTGACTCTTTAAGCCCCTTTGCTCTAGGGGTACTCTCTAATTTCTTTCCAAGTAATTCCCTTTCTGCCTAGATCAGTCAGAGTCTATTTCTGTTGCTTGCAATCGAAGTGCCCTAACATATATAGCCAGTATAAGATTTTGAGCTATTTTGAAATAATATTTTATTTCCAGACTCTCTCCCTCTTTCTCCCTCTCTCCCCGCTTCTCGCTCTCTCTTTCTCTGTGTTTTAATATGACGCCACTTAGAAACTGACCAACTGGGTGTGCTGGCTATTTATACACAGCACATTTGGAGTCTGTGCCAAGCCCTGTGCCTGAGAGATACACAGGAGATGCTCAATGATTGGCTATAGAAAGAATGACTTGGGTGGTACCTGTGGCTCAAAGGAGTAGGGTGCCAGCCCCATATGCCGGAGGTGGTGGGGTCAAACCCAGCCCCAGCCAAAAACTGCAAAAAAAAAAAAAAAAAGAAAGAATGACTTTGCAACATCTATACTGACCCCTGGCACCTGTCAGCTGCCCGCATTTGCCCAGGGACACTTTTGATGTCTGTTAAGCACTAAAATAGCAACAGGTCATAGGAAAGTGTGAGCAAGCTTGTAGTAGCACTTGCTAATACACTTTTGATCGTTTCCTCTAGTTTCCTTTCTCCCTGTATTTTTTAAAAAGCAAAATGTTGCAGAAGGCCAGAATGGAGCATAATCTTTGTCCCATGAATATATTGTGGCTTAATTACAATATTCACAGTTACATGAGAAACAAGTCAGTACTTCCACTGTGACATGCCCACTTGAGGCTCTTAACTTCTGAGAAGTAACAAACTCTACACTTACTATAAAAGGATAATAGGTCAGCCCATGGAAGCAAAAAGATCTTAATTCAAGTTCATCCCAGCTGTTCTATGAACTAGCTGTCCTTGGGCATGTACTTAACTTCTCAGACCTTCAGTTTCCTCATCTGTAAGATGGGTATGGTATTAATATCTTCCTCATGGGCTATTGTCAGGCTTCAAAAAGGCAATAGAAATAAATGGCTTACATTCCCCTGATGCACACTTAGTAAAGTGCCTAGAACATTTTTACCACTCAGTAAGCACAAGCTATTGAAACTCACGTTCGGCTCAGCGCCTGTGGCTCAACGGGCTAAGGCGCCAGCCACGTACACCTGAGCTGGAAGGTTCAAATCCAACCCAGGCCCGCCGATCAACAATGACAGCTGCAACCAAAAAATGGCCGGGCATTGTGGCGGGTGCCTGTGATCCCAGGTACTTGGGAGGCGGCGGCAGGAGACTCGCTTGAGCCCAGGAATTGGAGGTTGCTGTGAGCTGTGATGCCACAGCACTCTATCCAGGGTGACAACTTGAGGCTCTGTCTCAAAAAAAAAAACCCAAAAACTCATGTTCTACTGAAGCCAGGGTCTGCAATTCCTCCCTCCCATTCTTAAATAGAAGATTTTTAAAAAGTATTTGATCGAATTATGATAAAAATATATATGCATGGGGAAAAGACAGAAAGAAAACATACTACAATCTTTCATGTGTGTTTGAGGGTGTGACATTATGTACAATAATTTTCTTCTTTCAGCTCTCTTTGTGTTCCAGATTCTTTTGCAATGAGCATGTATATTACTTTTATGACCAGAAGATAAGCTCTGACAAATGTTATCTTTAAAAGAGATGAAAAATATTGAGGCAAACTGCAACATGATTTTGTAGAAACTGAGTGAAAAAAAAAAAATCCCAGTTAGATGGAGAATGAGATGTTTTCTGGTCAAGAACATATTGGGAGGGAAATGACATCAATTTGGGTTCCCATCAGGTCGAGTGACAAATCATAATGCAAAATGAAAGTACACTGTTGGTGGGGGGGGGGACTGGACTCAGGCTGGGATTTTGCCCTGTGAATCATCCAGCTAGAAATGACCTCAGGAGGGCATGTGACCTCCACTCCCTCCCCTCCCCTCAGGAAGGTTGTCCTACGACTTTTCAGGACAGATGAGTGATGGTCCTATTTATAAGCCCTCTAGGAACGAAATCTACACACATTTCCTTCCTCCTAAGCTTCAGGCAGCCTTGGTTTAGCTTTGCATGTTCCCTCAACTACCATTGTCCAACCTAGGTCCCTTCTGTCTACAAGGGCCTGGGAGTTGTCCCAGATCTCTCCTACTACCCCTGGAGGACCCTGGGTCCTTGAATAAAACCGAATCCCCTTGCATGCTGGTTTTATCAACTGGAGAACAGGGATAGGAAGGAGCTGAAGAGATAATGCCAAGCTGGGGAGTGAAAAAGGGACTGCCCAGTGTCAGAGCCCATGTGCTTAATCTTACCACTCTAGTGGGAAAAGGCAGAACACATAGGTAGCTTGTTTACCAAAAAAGTGATTGGACTTTGAAGTCAGAGTAGGGAGCCTGTGAGAAGGCAATGAGGGACCCGAGCGGGGGAAAGCAGGCAGGGATGGAGAGGAGAGGGTCCAGAGCAAAGGGAAGGCAGAACAATGATCAGCAAGGACACACGGGGAGCAAGAGAAGCCCACTCGCGGCGACGTGCCAAGGGAGGACGCTATCTATTGTTTGATTGATTGATTTTCTTAATTTACTTTATTCTTTATATTTATTTATGTATTTATTTATTTATTTATTTATTTATTTATTTTGAGACAGAGTCTCGCTATGTCACTCCTGGTAGAGTGCTGTGGCGTCACAGCTCACAGCAACCTCAAACGCTTGGGCTTAAGCAATACTCTTGCCTCAGCCTCCCAAGTAGCTGGGACTAGAGGCGCCCGCCACAACACCTGGCTATTTTTTTGTTGCAGTTGCCATTGTTGGCCCAGGCTGGCCCAGGCTGGGTTTGAACCCTCTAGCCTTGGTGTATGTGGCCGACACCATAATCACTGTGCCACAGGTACCATGTTTTTTGAGACAGGTCTCACTTTGTCATCCTCAGTAGAGTGCTGTGGTGTCATAGTTCACAGCAACCTCCAACTCTTGGGCTCAACAATTTTTTTGCCTCAGCCTCCTGAGTAAGTGGGACTACAGGCTTTGCCGGCTAGTTTTAGAAATGGGGTCTCGCGGTTGCTCAGGCTGTTACTTAAACTCCTAAGCGCAAGCAATCTACCTGCCTCAGCCTCCCAGAGTGCTAGGATTACGGGCGTGAGCCATTGGGCCCGGCAATGTACTTTTTAATTTATTTTTTGAGACAAAGTCTCATTCTGTGGCCCTAGGTAGAGTGCTGTGGTGTCATTGTAGCTCACAGCAACCTCAAACTCTTAGGCTCAAGTGATCCTCTTTGCTTCAGCCTCCTGAGTAGCTGGGGACTACAGGTGCATGCAGCAATGCCTAGCTAGAGTTTCTTTTTCTTCTATTTTTAGTAGAGACAGAGTCTGACTCTTGCTCAAACTCGTGAGCTCAAGAAATCTATCTGCCTCCCAGAGTACTAGGATTACTCTCGTGAACCACTGCACCTGGCCTCTATATTGTTTTAGTTTATCTGCTGTGGGGCGGGCACATGTAGTCCCAGCTACTCAGGAGGCTGAGGCAAGAGAATCACCTAAGCCCAAGAGTTGGAGGTTGCTGTGAGCTGTGAGGCCATAGCACTCTACCGAGGGAAACCAAGTAAGACTCTCTCACTAAAAAAAAATTAAAAAAAAAAATTTATCTGCAGTGAAGGATGGTAGCAGCCCTTCCATTGTCCACAAAACTTCAGCAATCAGACTTGTGCTCATGATGTTTTGGACAGAGAATGTGAAGTAGTCCAGGAATAACAGAGAGCAGAGAATGGCTAAGGGACAGAAGACAGTGGTGACAAAATCTGCAGCCCCTGGCTTGGCGCCTGTAGCACAGTGGCAACATCAGCCACAATCCGGAGGCTAGTGGGTTTAAATTCAGGCCGGGCCAGCTAAACAACAATGACAACTACAACAAAAAATAGCCAGGTGTTGGGCGGTGCCTGTGGCTCATGGAGTAGGGCGCCAGCCCCATATACCAAAGGTGGCGGGTTCAAACCCAGCCTCGGCGGAGCTGCAAAAACAGAAAAATAGCTGGGCGTTGTGGCAGGCGCCTGTAGTCCCAGCTACTTGGGAGGCTGAGGCAAGAGAATCACCTAAGCCCAGAAGTTGGAGGTTGCTGTGAGCTGTGATGCCACAGCACTCTACCAAGGGCGATAAAGTGAGACTCTGTCTATACAAAAAAAAAAAAAAAATAGCCAGGTGTTGTAGTGGACGCCTGTAGTCCCAGCTACTTGGGAGGCTGAGGCAAGAGAATCGTTTAAGCCCAAGAGGTGGAGGTTGCTGTGAGCTGTGATGTCATAGCACTCTACCAAGGGTGACATAGTGAGACTCTGTCTCAAAGGAAAAAAAAACAACTGCAGCCCTCACAGACCAGAAGAAGGGGCATCTTTCTAGACATCTGTGTAGTTCTCAAAGGAGACAGGTCCGAGTGCCACAGTGGGGGGCTGAAAACATTTTCTTTGTTTATTAAAGAAAAGGGTGATTACTGAGTTCTGCATAACTGGAGCTCTCCAGGGCACAGGTGTCTAGGTGACAAGTATTAGCAGATCAGTGTTTTTGTTTTTTTGTTTTTTTGAGACAGAGTCTCAAGCTGTCACCCTGGACAGAGTGCTGTGGCATCACAGCTCACAGCAACCTCCAATTCCTGGGCTAAAGCGAGTCTCCTGCCTCCGCCTCCCAAGTAGCTGGGACTACAGGTGCCCGCCACAACGCCCGGCCATTTTTTGGTTGCAGCCGTCATTGTTGTTTGGCGGCCTGGGCTGGATTCGAACCCGCCAACTCAGGTGTACGTGGCTGGTGCCTTAGCCTGTTGAGCCACAGGTGCCGAGCCTATTAGCAGTGTTAAGATGAATATTAGTGAAAAGCCTATTATTAGTATGGATAGGGGAATTGTCCTGGTATGGGTCTTAGTCTGTTTGTGTTGCTATAACCAACTAGGTAATTTATAAGTAACACAAATGTATTACTCACAGTTCTGGAGTCTGGGAAGTCCAACATCAAGGTGCCAGCATATTTGGTGTCTGAAGGCCCTGTCTCTGCTTCCAAAATGGTGCTCTGAATGTCGTGACCTTGCACGGCAGAAGGAAAGGCAAAAAAGGACCAAACTCTTTCCACTGAGCCATTCATAGGAGTGGGGGCTTCATGACCTAAACACCTCCCCAAAGGCCCCACCTTGGCATTGAGGATTAAGTTCTGAACACATGAATTTTGAGGTACAGGTTCAGACCCTAGCAGTATCCATATTCCTTTCCCTCCCACAAGTTCTGGATAAACTTTGCATCCATTCCCCCAGGGCCAAATCAATGACCCAATCTCAGACCCTGCCTCCCTGCATGTGGGCGAGAGGGGCATGTAGTATCAAATTAAAAGCCTCCTGAGGGAGGTGGGCTTGTACTTGCGCTTACTGCTCCCTCATCCACACTCCAGGCCACTTCATCATGAGAGGAAATTAAATTGGTTGGGAATGAATTGCTCTTCCCAAAGCCGTGCTGGTCCCTAAACCTTCCTGGGTGGTTACAAAACTGAAAGGTTGGTTACCTATTGCTTACCCCCAAATTAAATAGCCCAAAGTTAGTAGTAGGCTTTTGTTCTCTCAGACAGTGTCTGGGGGTCAGGAAATAGGGAATAATGGAACTGGCTGCTGTGGCTTGGAATTGCTCCTGAGGTCCCCTGGGGTTGTAGTTATCCGAAGGTTTGGGGCTGGAGAATCTGCTTCCAACGTGGCTGGCTCCCAGAACCTCTCTACAGGGCTACTTGAGTGTCCTCATGACATGGCAGCTGGCTTCCCCCAGAATGAATGACCCGAGAGAAAGACAGAAAGGCAAAGTAGCAATGGTTGGTGACTCGGCCTCAAAAGTCAACATGCTGTCATTTCTGCAATATCCTACTAGTCACCCAGGCCAGCTCTACCCACTATGGGAGAGGACAATTCAAGGGCATGAACAGAAGGCATAAACCATTTGGGGGTGTCAGAGGATGACCACTTCCTCCACGTACCAAACGGAATCTGACCATGATACAATTCTCAAAACCAGTGTTTTTTCTTCTTTCTACGTATGAAATTAGCCCATTTTCAGTTACATGAGTAATTATAATGGTAATCCAACCTGACATTTGTGTGCCAGTTTTATCTTCCAGAAGTGACTACTGCCCTGTGCAGCAGATGAGAAAAGTGAGGCTCAGAGAAGTTAAGCGACTTGCTCAATGTTCCAAAGGTAGAAAGTTCTGCAGGGCTGAGAACTGAGTCTATGTATTATGGTCCCTGGCTCATCATGCCACACAGTTGCCGCCAAGCCTCAGCGACACCCCATACCTCCTTATCTTCCAGGGTAAATGTCACTTAGAAAGCAGCTGTAGTGGAGCAAGAGAGATCTCATTTTTCTTTATCTATAATTTTTTTATTATGCTCATTAAGGAAAAACTAGAAAATAGAAATAATTCAAGATTTTTTTTAAAGGAAGGGAGAAAAGATATTCCCCTATAATTCTACCAAATCTACCACTGTTAACATCTTAGTGTATTCCCCTAAGAACAAAGGAAATGGTTTTAAAATACATTACATTAACAGCATCTCCAGGGCTATCGCTGAAGGAAACCCCATCCACTCAGCTTCACCTGCTGGGAGGAAGGATGTGAAATACGACCTCGTGAATGCAGTTGGCTGTGGGCATGTGCCATATGGAAGCGTGCACACATGTGTACACGCCCCGTGCTTCTCTGCCCAAACACAGAGAGGCTTGGCACACCAGCAATTAGCCAAGTTGGCAGGGAATTGATTACAATCTTAGGAAACAATGTTTCTTCTGATGAGAGGCAGGACTGCTTTGGATCCAGGTGGCAGAAATGGCTTGCCCTCTGGTTTGGTTTAAGTTCCTCCAGGCAGGGGAGGGTTGATTAAGTTTAATTCAATCCATTTGGGCTTCTAAGTTGCCTGCTGAGGTTGGGTCCCTGATTGCTCTTAGGGCACTCCAAATGCCCCCTTTCATTATATTCCTTTACACATGAATTGTCTTGTTTGTGACAATGTCTCCCCTGCCCCTCCCCCAACTGGAAGGTCTGCCCCAGACAAGGGGCCTCATCTGCCTTGTTCACCTGTATTTTTCTCTCAGCATCTGTCCTAGAGTCTGGCAGGTTACATTTCTCAAAATACTTTCGACTGGGGCCAGGGGCGGTGGCTCATGCCTGTAATCCCAGCACTCCGGGAGGCCAAGGTGGGAAGTTCACTTGAGGCCAGGAGTTCAAGACCACCCTGAGCAGCACAGTGAGACCTTGTCTCTACAAAAATTAATGAGGTGGGTACCTGTAGTCCTAAATAATCGACAAGCTAAGGCAGAAGTGCTTGAGCCCAGGACTTTGAGATTGCAGTAAGCTATGAGGATGGCACTGCTTTCTAGCTCAAACAACAGAAGAAAAACTTTGACTCTGTAAAAACAAACAAAACCACCACCACAACAATGTTTGATTGGATTGACTACATGGTTTAGGGAGGAATCCACAAGACTATTGCTAAGGGCATCCACAATTTGCATCTAGAAGGAAACAGACCCCACTCATGGGTCATAGTCAAAGTCCCAGGTACCTGGCTCGGCGCCTGTGGCTCAACGGGCTAAGGCGCCAGCCACGTACACCTGAGCTGGGGGGTTCGAATCCAGCCCGGGCCCGCCAAACAACAATGACGGCTGCAACCAAAAAATGGCCGGGCGTTGTGGCGAGCACCTGTAGTCCCAGCTACTTGGGAGGCGGAGGCAGGAGACTCGCTTTAGCCCAGGAATTGGAGGTTGCTGTGAGCTGTGATGCCA
>CAUYRH010082145.1:0-16973 GCA_963574655.1 Perodicticus potto
AAGTTACGGGTGGCGCCTGTGGCTACTTGGGAGGCTGAGGCAAGAGAATCGCCTAAGCCCAGGAGTTGGAGGTTGCTGTGAGCTGTGTGACGCCACGGCACTCTACCGAGGGCGATAAAGTGAGACTCTGTCTCTACAAAAAAAAAAAAAAGAAAGAAAGAAAGAAAGAAATTAAGTTACTTACTCCAGTCATTTAATTAGTAAGTGACAGAACCCAGATTCAGATCCTATTTGATATTAGAGCAATGATTTCTTCCTTTACTAATTTCCACTAGGAAATGCCACTCCCCTTGGCTATCTGGTGACTTTAGTGATATTCAGCAATGAAGTATGTAGCACTTTTTCTAGGATGAGTCCATGAACTTAATTGTCAGAGCTCATATGAAAACTCTGATGGCCATTCCAGAAAAAAAAGTTCCAAAATTACTTGGAAGAATGGACTAGGTGCTGGTATCAGTACATAGCTTCCCAAGGGGAGTACCTCAAAGGTGACCTTAGCAATATTCAACAGAGAGGTTTGTAGCACTTTTGTAGAATGAGTTTGCGAACTTAATTTTCCAATCTCGTACTACCTGCTCAGAAAATACTGCATATGTGTTAAGTAATAGCTAACATTTCTGGGGGCTCCTTTGAGTGGAACACAGTGTTAAATACATTTTACACAGATTATCTCATGTAATCTTCACAGTAACCCTAAGAGGTAAGTATTATTCCTACTTCCATTTTACATTTGGGGAAACTGAGGCAAAATTCAATTAAATAAAACTTGCTCAAATTCACACAGTTGAAAGTCAAAGGGTCATGATTCAGTCAGCCAGTCTGACTTATAGGCTGGCATTTCTAAACCCTTATTTTATACTACTTCCCAGGTAGCTTTGAGGGTGGTGACTTTGACCTGCAGCTGAGGGATAGATCTGGGACTCGGTCAAAAATTGCTTTCTTAGTGGCCAAAGAATTTGATGGAGAAATTTCTCTGCCCTGTTCTGGGACAGAAGTGAAAAATCAAAGAACGAGGCTATATTGACTCAAAGACGAGAACTAGAAGAGGAGCTGGTATTTATAAGATGGAGCTTTCCCCAACTAGATGGTAAACCCATTTGATAACCGAGACCCTATCTCTGTGTCCAAACATAGTGCCCACCCTTGTCAGAGCTAATATAAACTTGCTGTTGATTTATATGTATATGGTTAATGACTTGAATAACAACTTGTTAAAGATCTGTGTACATGAGTTAACCTCTTGTTAACCTAATTTAAGTAACAAAATACCATGCACCTAATTTGACTACTTTTTGCCCATAAAAATGTCTTTCTAGATCTCTTCAAATAGAATGAATTTTTCCTTGCCTAGATCAGCATAGCATAGCATAGTATGATCTTTCTTTCCTTCCTTCCTCCTTCTCTCCCTCCATTCCTTTCTTCCTTCCTTCTTTCCCTCCTTTTCTTTTTCTTTCCTTTTTTCTTTCTCTGTCTCTTTTTCTCTTTTTTCTCATCTCTCCCCCTCTACTGCGGACCAAATGTACCTAGTAATAGTCTTAACATAAAAAGTATGGGACCTATGTAAAGAGAACTCCAAAACCCTAATGAGTGACATCAAAGAACTCTTGAATAAATGGAAAGATATATCATATTCCTGAAAAGGAAAAATATTTGTAGTAAGTATGCCAGTTCCTCCCACATTAATCTTTATATCTCATATAATTCCAATAAAAATTTTTACAGGTTTTATTTGGTTTGTGTAGAAGATTAATTATTTTAAAATTGCCAGTGTTCATCGTTGTGATGGACAAAAGTCCTAATTTTTTTCCCTAAAGAAGATTAATGAAGGTGAACTTTTCTTACCATCTATAAGACATAAGATAAATAAACTTTTCTTACCACCTATAAAACATAAGATAAAATTACAATAATTATAACAGTAGTCTATTGGTAGAAAAATTAACACAGAGATCAATGGAATAAAAAGGTGAGCATAGAGATTGGCCTTATAAAAAATAACTTAGAATGTAATAAAAGTGACACTGTATGTCAAAGGGAAAGGAAGGACTTGTTAGAAGAATGGTGCCAATTCACGTGGGTAATGATTTGGAACAAAAACACCATTAAGTTAAATTCTAAATTTGCATTCTACACCAAAGAAAACTCCAGATGGATTAAATTAATGTTAGGAAAGAGAAAAATAAGAAAACCTTAAGGAGAGAACTATTTCTTAAGTTAGCTGAAGGATGATTTTTTTTTTTTTTTTTTTTGAGACAGAGCCTCAAGCTGTCGCCCTGGGTAGAGTGCCATGGCATTACAGCTCACAGCAATCTCCAAATCCTGGGCTCAAGCGATTCTCCTGCCTTTGCCTCTCAAGTAGCTGGGACTACAGGCGCCCACCACAACGTCCAGCTGTTTTTTGGTTGCAGTCATCATTGTTGTTTGGCGGGCCCAGGCTGGATTCGAACCTGCCAGCTCAGATGTACATGGCTGGCGCCTTAGCCACTTGAGCCACAGGCGCCGAGCCGGAAGATTTCTTTTTTTTAAGCACCGTAACCTCATACAATACTGACAGTCCTCATCACAAGAAAGTTCTAGGTTTATATTGGGCTCCAATCCGTGATCTGTGGCTAATAACTATGTGATTGTTTTTGGGGGGTGGGGGCAAATCACTTATACTCCTTGAGCCTTAGTTTGTTCATTTGTAAATTTAGAGTATTGGATCAAATCATCTCTAAGCTCTCTTCTAGTTCTTACCACCCACTATTCTGATTCTGATTAAAATCTGTTTCCTTCCTTCCCCGTTTATGACCACCAACATGTGACATGCAAGACAGAAAAGCAGACCAGGTGAAACCATTTTCTATTCTGATTGTGGAAATAAGATTCACAGAAGGTATAATGTTTTAAATTTGCCATTTGTGCATTTAACAAATCATTTGTTACATGCCACTTATGTATGCTGTAAAATACATAACCCGCATTAGTTAATTTTATTTGTTATCACTTTTAATACTCAGAGCTGGTAGAAATATTATTACTCCCATTTTACAGATAAGAAACTCAGGATCATAGAGGTTAAGGTGTATGACCAAGTCATGTAATTAATAGGTGGTTCTTCAAAATTTAGAGATACAATTGTTTTCTTTTGCCAATCTGATTCAAAATCTAGGAAAATTATTCTAGGAGAAATTGTCTAAAAAGGATAAACAACACACACATATATAATATGAAGATGATCTAATTAATATTCCTTAAAATTGGTTTCATTATTTAATGACTTAATATTGTATTTTTAAAACAGACTTAATTTGAATTTGAACTTAATTCCTTCATTGACTTTGGCAAAAATACCTGAACCATAAGTGTTCCCAACCTCCTTTCAGGTTTGCTTAGGCATCTCTTCCCCAGACTTTACTGATACAGCATAGAAATTATGGCAAAGCCCAGTGGAGTCATTGAAGTACAAGTCTCAATACTGCTCAAGAAGGCAGGCCAAATTAAATAAAAAGAGCCCCAGCTCTGCAGCTGTGTGCCAACCCAACTGCTGATGTGAGGTAAATGAAGACCAAACTTCATTTAACTTATCATCCCAGCCAGTATTTATACAAAATGCCTAGAGATTAGCATACTGTTCCGTAATACGGGCATAGATAGCAATAGCAAAAATAATTGTAATAAATGATAAACTCATTCACAAAGTCTTTCTCAAACCTTAACTAAAAGGGCTAGCATTTAAAATTATTTCTTCTTACATGGTCTCAAGTATACACATTTTTTTTTCTTTAAGTGAGTTGTAATACCCATAGAGATGCAGAGATAGTCCTTATCAGTCTCTAGTGATTAATTTTCCAGATTAAAATTTCTACAGGAATGCAACAAGCAAATGCCGTTAAACATAGCACCAAAAAAATAGCGATAAGAAAGAATTACATTTTGCCAGTCTGAATTCATCAGAAATTTCTGGGCCCAGGTTTTTCGAGCTCTTTCGAGGAAAATTTTTACATAAAATCAAGTTATCACTTGCCTTTTAACTTTATAGAGTGGTCTACTATTAACAAGTGATAGCAATATAGTGGTTAGCTGTGTATTAATCCTTGGATAATTTTTTTCCCAAAATATCCCAAAGAGTACTGGTTCTTTGGAATATCAATTGGTATTCCATGAAAGGAGTTTTGAGGCCCCATAAAATTGGGAAAGATGAGATTAAAGGGAGTCAGACTAATTTTTATGCTGTTAGGCCCCCTGAAGTCACTAACACGCTGACGTGCTTTAGGACTTTCTAAGGAGGGAAACACAATTAGCAATGCTTCCAAAACTTCCTCAGAACCCCTTTCTGCAGAGCAGCTCACACAACTATATTCCAAGGAACATACTTTGGGAAATTTTCCTTAAGTGCTAGATTTTAACTATTTTAATAGAAAAAATTCTAGACTCTATTTCATACTTTCCTTCTTTTGTCACATTTTACTGGAAGTTACTATTTTCTTGGGGCTTGATGCATCACAATAAACTCTACGTGATCTGCTGTGCAAAGTTTGTGAGACCTCGCACCTCACCTAGCTGTTCAGAAGAGCGTTCCTCCTCCTCCATGGTCGTCTCTCTTCACCAATTCTTTAGTCTCTGTTCATGATCCCCTTGCCACTTCTGCTGCTAACTACTCTTTTATCATCCTAAGATCCCTCCCAGCTCTGAAAACCTGACCCTATCTGTGGCTTTTCTCTTTCTTTCTCTTTTTCTTCCCTCTTTCTCTTCCTCTCTTTCTTCATTTTGTTGTTGGCTTTCTTTTTTTTAATTTTTTTTGCAGTTTTTGGCAAGAGCTGGGTTTGAACCTGCCACCTCCGGCATAAGGGGCAGACGCCCTACTCCTTGGAGCCACAGGCACCACCCAGCTTTTTCTTTTCTTTTTTTTTTTTTTTTTTTATCTCATCTCTTTTCTTTGAAGCCCTTCCTGTCCTTCTGGGTTTCACCAACAGTGTGGCTTGGCTTTTATTAGAATGAGAATATTAGACCTGGCAGGTGGCTCACATCTATAATCCTAGCACTCTAGGAGACCAAGGTAGGAGGTTCCCTTGAGCTCAGGAGTTTGAGACCAGCCTGAGCAAGAGGAAAGCCCTATCTCTGCCAAAAATAGAAAAATGAAAAATTAGCTGGGCATTGTGGCAAGTGCTCATATTCCCAGCTACTTGGGAGAATGAGGCAAGGAGGATCGTTTAAACCCAGGAGTTTGGAGTTTGAGTTTGCTGTGATGTCATAGCACTCTACCAGGGCAAGAAAGTGAAACTCTGTCTCAAAAAAAAAAAAAAAAAAAGAAGGAGAATAGCAATACTGTTTTCTCCTGATTATTGAATCAGCCAATCTTCATGAAATTTTGTTTCTGTTCACACTTGGAAACTTTTCATTTAGTCCCATTTTCATATCTACACCTAATCAATACAACATACTTTGTAAGATTTCAGTCTTTTGAAAATGAGTGAGATTTATTTTATGGCATAGGATATTTCTGGTGAATGTTCCATGTACACTCAAAAAGAATATACAAAGAGGTGGCTAACACAGAGAGAATATTTTGTAAATACTTTGTAAAATTTTGTAATGAATATTTTGTAAATTAAGGTACATTTAGCTACAATTTCCCATTATCCCTATGTTTGGTGACTTTAGGGGTGACTTTTGGAACACCCTCCGTATCTTACAGTTGTTGGTTTATTCTGTAAATATCAGTTAGGTCCAGTGGCTCATGATAATGTTGAGCCCTTCTATATACTTACTGATCTTTTTTTTTTTTTTTTTTTTTTTTTTTTTTAGAGATAGAGTCTTACTTTATCCCTCTCGGTAGAGTGCTATGGAGTCACAGCTCACGGCAACCTCCAACTCATGGCCTTAGGCGATTCTCCTGCCTCAGCCTCCCAAATAGCTAGGACCACAGGTGCCCGCCTCAATGCCTGGTTATTTTTTTATGCAGGTTGGCCGGGGCCAGGTTTGAACCCACCACCCTTGATATGTGGGGTTGGCGCCCTACTCGCTGAGCCACAGGCGCCGCCCTTTTTTTTTTTTTTAATTCTTCTTTTTTGGTGAGGTTTTTTTTTTTTTTTTTACATTGTTCTTCCTTGTACCGATTCTTGGGCTGGTTGCCTCCCAAGTAGCTGGGATTACAGGCGCCCACCACAATGCCCTGCGGTGTTCTTTCCTGGTGATAGAGACGGGGTCTTTTACTCTGGCTCACTCAGGCTTATGCTGGTCTCGAACTCTGTGAGCACTGGAAATCCACCCACCTTGGCCTCCCACAGTGCTGAGATTACAGGTGTGAGCCACCACTTTTTTTTGCCGTTTTTTTTTGACCAGGGCCAGGTTTGAACCCGCCACCTCCATTATATGGGGCTGGCACCCTACTCCTTTGAGCCACAGGGGCCGCCCTATACTTACTGATCTTTAAAGAACTATTTGTTCTACCAATTACTGAGAGGAGGACTTTAGGATTTTCAACTCTAATTGAAGATTTGTGTATTTCTTCCTTTAGTTTTGATAATTTGTATTTCACATATTTTGTGTTAATATTATTAGAAACATAAACATTATCATGTTTTCTTGATTAATTGACACTTTTATCTTTTAAAGAAAAAAATCTCTCTTTCTCTTTGACAATTCTTCTTGTTTTAAAGTTTATGGGGGTGCCTGTAACCTGCAGCCAATGGGCCCTATGCTGATTTTGTGAGGACTTTTTTGCTTATCTGTTGTGTCAGATATCACAAAAAGTATACATGGAATTTTTTTTTTTTTTTTGCTAATTAGCTTTTGTTGGTGTTTGTATATTTAATGTGTGGCCCAAGACAACTCATATTCTCCTAATATGTGGCAGAGGAAAAAAAAGTCAGGACACTCCTGCATATTTCTTGATGTTAATATAGTTATCTCATCTTTCTTTTTCTTATAGTTTGCATGGTACATTAATCTTTTCTTAACTGTTACTTTCAACCTGTGCCTTTAAAATTAAAATATATCTCTTATAGATATGGTTGTGTTCTGTTTTTTAAGTTCAAGTGTGATCATCTTTGCTTTTTAAGTGGGGTATTAACTCTGTTTACATTCAATGTAATTATTGACATGCTTTGATTTAGAATAAACATTTTTCTATTTGTTTTTTTACTTATCCCATTTGTTTTTTTTTGTTCCTCATTCTTTTTTTTTTCTGACTAACTTAGGGTTATGTGAGTAAAAATATTTTTTTTATGATTTCATTTTAAGTCTTTTATTGGCTTTTTAACTATACCAATTTGTATTACTTTTAGTGGTTGCTCTAGGAATTAAAATATCCTTAACTTACTAGAGTTTCTTTGAAGTTAATGCAAATTCCTTACATTTTTAAGGAATTTGCAACTATAGAATACAATTTATCTTATACTCTTCTGTGTTATTATTGTCATGTACTGTACCCATATTATAAACTGTACAATATGTGATAATCTTTTGTTTCAAATAGTCAATTGTCTGAGAGAAATTAAGAGAAGAAAAATATGTAGTCTTTTATATTTGCCATGTAATTAAATACGTTTGAGTTCTCATCTTGCGTCATCTTCTGTCAATCTAAAGAGCTTCCTTTAAACATTTCCTATAGTGTGTGCTTGCTGGTGACACATGATCATCTTTTGTCAAAAAAATAAAGTCTTTATATTGGTTTATTTTAAAAGATTTTTCACTGAATTTCGAATTTAAGGTAATCATGTCTTTTTTTTTTTCTTATTCAATACTTTAAAGTTCCATTGTTCCTAAAGTTAGCTATCATTCAGATCATTGATTGCCTGTATATGTAATGGCTTTCTTTTTCTTGTCTGGCTGATTTCAAGATATTTTTTGTCTTTGACTTCCAGAGGTTTGATTATGAAATGCCCACATCTGGTTTTCTTTGTGTTTATTCTGTTTAGAGGAGTACATTGCATTGAACTTCTAGGATTTATAAGTTTATGTTTTTCAGCAAATTGGAGGGACATTTTACCAATTATTTCTTTAAGTATTTTTCTCTACAATTCTCCCTCCTCTCTTTCTGGGGCTTCAGTGACAAACAAATTATACAACATGATATTGTCCCATGAGTCACTGAGCTATTCTTTTTAAAATATTTTTTTCTTTCTCTTATTGAGATTAGGTAATATCTAATTGATCTGTCTTCAAGTTCACTACCCATTCTTCTGCCTGCTCTAATCTGCTGTGAAAACTATTCAAGGAATTTTTTTATTTCAAATATTTTGCTTCAGTTCTAGGCTTTCCATTTGGTTCTTTTTTTTATAGTTATGATTTCTCTGCCGAGATTTTTCATCTGTTGATTTATTATCATATTTCCTTTAAAGTCTTTAAAATATGTATAATAGCATCTCTAATATCTGCTGATTCCAACATCTGGATCATCTTGTGATGTTTTTATTGACATTTTCTCTAGACTATGAGCTGCTTCTTCCTGTTTCTTTGCATATATGGTAACTTTTATTGTTATGGACATTATAAGTGATATGTTGTAGAGACTTGGAATCCGGTTACTTTGCTTTCTAATATGTCAATTATTATTCAAGTAGGCAATTAATTTACCTAGATTCGAACTCTGAATTCTATCATTGCTGTAGTTGATAGCAGCTGAAATCTATCCTCAATTTTTTCAAAACTTACTTTTATTGTTACATTTTTGCTAGACTCCTTAGAATCTCTTTCATATATGTGGAGCTCAAAGATCAGTCAAGGATTTATATGGCATTTATTTGCAAATTTTGGGATGTCTCCTTCTTGCAGCCTCCGCATTTCTACAGTTCCTCCTTATTTTCTGTCTTTATGACAGCCCTAACCTCCATCCTCTTACTTCTCAAGCCAGTAAGACTGTGTGATGTTTCTTCTTGAATGATAGCCACTTTGTATCTCACAGCTGAGAAGTACCTCCAGGCCAGAAGTCACATACAGGTAAGTCTCAGGTGTTACCCTTTCCTTCTTTCAAGATTAACTCCCCTCTAGTTTCTGCTTGCTTTCAATTTTTCTTAGTATCTTCAAATAGTTTTTTTTTAATATTTTGTCCAGAATTTATCAATGTTGTCTTCAGTAATATTAGTCTGTTACCAGAAGGATAAATATGCCATTATTTAGTCCCGTGTTACCATTATCAAAAAGGAAACTATTTGTTGCTAATGTGTTCATGTTAATTGCTCCTTCCCTGTAAATCTTAAGTACTTTTTAAAAAAACATTCTTGGTTTATTTCTTCTTCAAATGAGATAAAAAGACAGAATTAGGTAAATATTATACAAATTCTTATAAAAATAGAATTACAAAAAAAACTATAGAAACTCGGAGGAAGAAGAAATCAGAGATGATTCCCTAACGAAGGTTATCTTTAAACCAGTTGTTACAGTGTATCAAGAAGTAAGTAGCAGAGAGAGGGAGAATATTCTAGAAGAAACATTTACTTACTAGTAGTAAGTAGCCAAGAGAGGGAGAATATTCTAGAAGAAACATTTTAAAAATTGCAAAAAAAAGTGGTAGGTTGAGGTTCAAGTCTTACTGGTTACAGGTATACATATAACTTATCACTTAAAATGAATACTTAAAAGTTCATGGTGTGAACATACTGCAATACACAGCAACATGGTGAATCTTACAACCAATTTTGAAAGAAAGAATCCAAATACAAAAGAATACATAGTATAATAATCCATTTATATAAAATTCAAAAGCAGAAAAAAATAGAAGGCAATAGAATTCAGAATACTGGTTACCTTTGTGTTATAGTAGTGGCCGGGAGGAAGCCCAAGAGAGAGGGTTCTGGGTTGCCTAAAATTTTTCTTATTCTAGATACCAGTTATCTACAGTGGTCACTGGTGAAAATTTCAACATGAATTTCAAATTATGATTTGTGGCTTTTTAAAAATGAATGTTGTGGTTGGTCTTTAATAAAATATTTATATGAAAAAATCAATTTCTGGTATGAAAAAACTTTATGGTACATCTCTCTATATATTAAATCATTAATTCCTCACAATCATGTTATAAAAGAACAGTGATGCTGAATTTTATGTGAAGTTAGATTATATAAATTCTAAATATCATGATGTAAAGTACACTTGATCTTAGCCAAAAGTCCGAGAAGCAATCATGATGCAAAATAATAAATTCTTGCTCCAGACACAAAGTTTGTAATGATTTAAATCCTCTCAAAGGTAAAAAATAAAACAAAATTTCAATATTTTTCAAAACTTGTGCCATCTGAGTTAATGTGATATGTATATTTATGCTGAGGTGAGAGGCACCGCTTGAGTAAATAAAAATATCCTGTTTTATTTAGGATATCGGTTTTCTGTCTCGTGAGCTAAGATGCCTGCTCAGCTCCTACCATATTTCTGTATTCTAATTAGTAGAATCATTAAATCAGTGTTTTTTAACCTTCTTTATCTCACAGCACACTTGAGCCTATAGTTGAACTTCCCTGACACACTAAAATTATGTTGATCCAAAAAAAAGTAAAAATAAGAGAAACACATTAGAGATTAGCCAGCAGTCTTTGCCATACCTGCCATTCTTTGTCTGTCTGTCTTTTTTTGTTTGTTTGTTTGTTTTTTGTTTTTTGTTTTTTTTGGCCTGGGCTAGCTTTGAACCCGCCACCTCCGGTATATGGGGCTGGTGCCCTACTCCTTTGAGCCACACAGGTGCTTCCCCAGTCTGGCTGTCTTGAATTATGCAAATTCAGAATTATGAAATGACTGCAAGAACAGATCCTTTATATAAAATTCTGTTGCCCGGTAGATAAGAGTTTCCTGTTTTACATGAGATAAAACTGAGACTCAGAGAAGTTACCTAATATATCCAAGTTGAGTGTCAGCAGTAAAGGAGTAAGGAAAGAATCAGAGTAACAGGGCTCTAATATGAGGACATAGTAGTACGGCTGGTGATGTAAGCTGTGCTTGGCTCTAAAGATTCTGAAACTCCGGGAGCAAGGAAATACAGTTTTAAAAAAATGCTGGGTTGGGCGCTGGCCCCATATGCCCGAGGTGGCAGGTTCAAACCCAGCCCGGCCAAAAAATGCTGGGTAATGAAGCAGTGCACATTTTAAGTTCTACCTGTGAAATTGGCTAGATACATGCTCTTGTTATTTTCCCTTCCTGGTTTAGTTTCCTCATCCATAATGTGGAGAAGAGGGTTGGAGCAGAGTTGCTGGATATGATCATGCAGGTTGTGCACAAATACACAAGCAGAAACTTCAGGAACAGAGTAGAGAAGTGCAACAGAGCTCCAATCTGAACCCCTCAAGGGATGGATGGCCTCACCCTCAACTAGGTAGTGTATACCCTGACATAGGATATTTATCAAAACCTCAGGAGGGGAGATGAGCCTAAATATTTTGACGAAGACTATATACCTCCTTAATAGCAGCTTCCCCATCCAAGCCCTCAGATAACAGAAAACTAGAGAAAGCACAGAATACTCAGTTCTCATGTGTTGCTGGGAGAGATCTCACACTGGTTCCAGATAATGTGAGAGGAGATACTATCTCATTACAAGTTGAATGTCTGCACAGAGCTTCCAAGGAAAAAAGAAATGGTATGGTGACTACACTGATTTACTGTGACCTCTGCATTGTTTTCATGTCAGTATATCACCCACAGCTAACAAAACAAAGGGAAGAGAAGGGGGGAGGAAGGGAGAGTCATGGGCTGCAAAGATAAAGCCTAACCTAGAAAAAATGTAACTCAAGTAACAGAAGGATTTTTCTCCCAATTTCTTCATATTATACAGTACAGCTCCATAAGAACATGGAGTAAGTGAAACTAGAGCTGAAACATAAGATGGTAAAATAGCAGAATGAGATAAAAAAAAAGGAGACTGCAAATAAACAAATTGAATACCAAAATCCCTCATGGAACTAATAAATAAATGATAAATAGAATGAGCAGAACAAACACTGCTGAATATTGAGATATTGACATTAAAAAAAAGATGAAGTACAGGAAGTACAGAGGAAAAAGATGGGAAGTTAATTAGAAGTGAATAGATAACATTACTTTGGTACAGGTTAAGTTGCTGTAACAAAGAAATATATAACGATTTAAATAAATTAGCAATCCACAGAAGTCCAAGGCTAGCAGGAAAGTTCTGCTCCACAGAATCATTCAAGATATGGTTCTTTCTATCTTGACGTTCCATTATCTCTTCATTCGAGTCATTACAGGATATTCTCATTCTGGGTAAAAGCTCGCTCTACTCCACACACATATTTCAGCCCAGAGAAGACAGGTACTCCAGGCCAAGCACTCTGAGGACATGACCCTGAGTCAGTTACGTATCAACATGTAGCCACAAGGGATTCCAGGAAGTATTGTCTTGTAACTGGATAGCCATGTGCTCAGCTAAAACTCAAGATGTCTTATTCTAAATGGAATCAGGAGAGAAGAGTTAGGTACCATAACCTGAAAGATAAAGATAAGCCAACACTTAAGGATACTTAGTGTCCCTAAAACAGGGACCCTAGCAAATGAAAGGGAAAATGTATTTAATGATGTAATGTAAGAAAAAAAATTTCAAAGTGAAGAAGGAACTGATTCTACAAGTAGGAATAAAACACCAAGTTTGAGGAAATTTCCTTAAAATATTTAACATAAAAGTATTTCCTGGTTAAATACTTTAATGTCAAAGATGAAAAAGGCCACAGACAACCAGGCCAAAAAAAAAAAAAAAAAAAGTAAATCACCTACAAGGGACATAAAAACAGGTCAACAACAGGTTTCACACAATATTCATTGTAGAAGACAATAATGCAATGTCTACAAAATTTTAAGAAAAAGAAAGGATGGTTCTAGAAGTGATTCAAGTATGAAGGCTCAGGGAAGTAAAGGACCCATAAACATTTGGTGGGAAGAACTGCTTGATAACCAAAGCCAGCCAATTAAGAGATCAATCAAAATAAAGGACTCAAGTAGAGAAGCTATGAGAAAGGAACTGTTTGTGAATACTGGCCCCATTTTAGAGAACTAGTGCTAAACAATCATTGCAATTATGGTCTCAAAACAATGTGAATATTATATATTTGGACAGTGTAAAAAAATCATGCAATCAAAAACTGGGAGGTAAAGGAGAGGAGATGGCAGTATCAAGGGAGTTTTAATTTCTTCTCTTTTGAAGTTGGGATATACTATCCAAAGTATAATCATGTAATAAAAAAAGTTAGGCATTTTTCATAATCACCTTTATTTAACTAGAACAAGGATTCACAAATTATACCTTGCATGCTAGCCACTTGGCTTTATAAATAAAGTTTCATTTAAAGAGGCTGGATGAGATGGCACTTTGGGAAACCAAAGCAAAAGGATCCCTTGAGGCCAGTAGTTTGAGACCAACCTAGGCAACAAATTAAGACCCTCTTCGCCACAAAAAAATAAAAAAATTAGCCAAGTTGGTGGCACACAACTCTAGTTTTAGGTACTCCAGAGGTTGAGATAAGAGGATCACTTGAGCCCAAGAGTTTGAGGTTGCAGTGAACCATGGCTGCACTCCAGCGTGGAGAACAGAATATGGCCCTGCCTCTAAAAATAAAATAAAATGAAGTTTCTTTGAATCACAGTGTTTTGGTTCATCTGGATTGCTCTAACAAAATGCCACAAACAGGATGGCTTATCAAACACAGAAGTAGCTTGAAGTCCAAAATCAGCTGCTGTCAGATATGGTGTCTGGTGAGGGCCTGTTTTTTTGGTTCATAAATGGAGACTTCTTGCTGTGTCCTCACATGGTGAAAGAGGCAAGACAAACCTGTGGAGCCACTTTCCTAAGGGCACTGATTCCATTTATGAGGGCTCCACCCTTAAGTTCTCCAAAAGGTCTCATCTCTTAATATCATCACATTGGTGATTAAGTTTCGACATACTAATTTGGTAGGAGAGAGGACACTAACGTTCATACCATAGTACATAGCTTCATCCACTTACTTGCTGTCTGTGCTGCTTTCCATTCACAACAGATGTAAACAGCACCTGTATACCTAAAATATTATGTAGACCTTTAAGAAAAAATTTGCCAGCCCTTAAAGAGGAATCTATTCTAATTCAAAGGAAATCTTGTGATAGAGAAATATTTATTTGAAGTTTAGTTATTTGTTAGGTTCAATGCAGCCCTTTTCCTTCCTATTAAGTTCATGTTAAATTAAGTTTAATAATTTAGTCCTATTTTTATACAAGCATGTATCAATTACTCTAAAGATGTCAGGGATAATGGATCACCTAATGATATTTGGCAAAATTGCTTAAGCTTTTGCCTTTATTGAAATCTTTATAACAAGCATTTATCATTTGTACCAAATAATAAAATAGAATGTTTTTCTATTTCAAAACACTGGAAGCAAATATACAAAAATATTATCATGGTTAATTCTGGCTGATGGGAATCAGCTGTTTACTTCTTGAAGCTTTTCTATATTTTTTTAAATTAAAAAAATTTTTCTTAAGCTATTGTAGAAAGTTCAGACATCAACTAATAAAAGTTCTGAATTATAGTTATGGAAATAATAATGAAGGACCAGATATAAGGGACAGTGTTCTATTGATAATATGATTCTTTTATATTATGACTTCATATCATATTATACAAACTACAAAGCATAATTCCAGAGTAAAATGTAAAAAGAAAGGATGACTAAAAGGAGAAACCACAGCAGATGATATCTTAATTCTTTTAGCATTCACAAAGCTGGCTTCTTTAATTTGCATCAGTCTCAATGTACCTTCCCAGTCTCATTCTCTCACCCTACCCTTTTTCTCATATACACACCTTACATACTAGCTATGTGCATAGGTCCTCACTTCTGTGAAATGCATTAATATGCTATTTTGCCTTACTGCCACCTTTCTTTCTACCTGTAATTGCCTAATGTAATTCAATGTTTCCTTTAAGATGTAATTTAAATGTCACTTACTGTAGTACATCTCAACCTTGGCTGTACATCACAATCACCTGGGGAGCTTTATAAAAATACCAAGGCTCAGGCCCCAGCCCAGCTATTCTGAGTATTAATTGCCCAGGGTTGGGGCCCAGGCAGCAGTATTTTTTAAAAGCTCCCAAGTAATTCTAATATGCCACTAGGGTTGAGAGTTGCTGCAAAGCCTCTGCAACACCAGCAGGCAGAGTTAATTACTTCCTCTTCCATGCTCCTGCCGTCCTTAGCTTTTCCATTGCTCATGAAATTTAATGCTCACTGTATTAAAGTTAGTGTTATGTAGTAAGTGCTCAGTAAATGCTGCAGGTTGGTACAGTCTTTCCCCCTCCAACCAGGCATGTATGGAAGTGGTTATACTTACCATGGGAACAGGACAGGGCAGATTGTTCAGAACACTGCCTGAACAATCTATTTCTATACATTATAACCCTTCTGCTACACACACACACACACACACACACACACACACATACCCTACTGCCCTTTCAGCATAGTTCTTGGGTCTGGCTTTTGCTCCTGACATCCCCTGCCTCCAGTCCTCTCCTTTGGTCCCATCCTTTATGTTGTGTTTTATGTTGGATCCTACTATTTTAGCTTTCAAGAGCAGATTATCAGGTGTTCTTTGTCAAAGGCTTTCAGAAAATCCCGATAAATTCTGCTCTGCCCCCTGAAACTGCCAGGCCTATATTTTACATCATCACAGTGTTTGACAATTTTGTTCAAGTTGAATCTTTCTCTTCCTCCAGTTTGCCTTTGCCTCACTTAACCTGATATCAATCAGACAACTGGAAACCCTGCCATTTTTTTTTTTAATTTCAGGTGAATGTGAGAGTACCAACAACTAGGTTATAATATTTGCATTTGTTAGGTAGAGTCCCTCTTGTAGTTGTGTCCTGCACCCCAAAGGTGTGCCATATACCCTTATATTGTGCCCATTAAGTAGGAGCACACCAATCCCCTCCCCTTCTCTCTTCTCTCCCCTCTCTTTGCCCATTCCCCCAACTGGAACTGAATTGAGTTTTTCTCCTACATGGGTGTGTATTAGAGCATCTTCTGCCTTTGTGTATTGAGTACATTGGATATTTGCTTTTCCAGAAACCTTGCCATATTTGATACTGAATATCATCAGCAATGTATATGCCATTTCCAGATCCTCAGCAATGACTATGTCAGTCACTCTGGGTGATTATCTCAGCCTTTCTGGTTAGGAAGCAGTCTCAGAAGCTACTCATATCTGGAGGTGAGGTGAGGAGAGGAGAGCAACCAAGATGAGGAAAAGCAATCAAGATAGATCAACAAGATCAGAGTCTCATAAAAATGCCATCTAGTGGGGGTGGAGCAAGATGGCGGCCGAGTAACAGCTTCCTTGTGGCTGGGCATGGTGAGACTGGGGAGAGAGGACTTCGGACGTCTCTGGCAGGCCGGATCTGCCCAGAAACTTCCCTTTGGGGACACAGGGAGACAGCGTGAGGCTTCTAGACACCCTGAGGGAGGCAAAAGTGGAGGAGATCGGGCAAGTGGTTGCATTTGTTCGTTCAGTCTGATCTTGTTGGCGGCTGTGGGGTGGGGCAACAGTGGGACTGCAGGCTGGGAAGGCCTTGCCTGTGAGCTGTTTGGGTTTCTTTTGGACTTGGCACTTGGTTGAACTGCCTTGAGAGAACTTGGGCAGGAGTGCGGGGGTTTTTGAGTGTTGTCTGGGGCCTCAGACTGGGCCACCGAGCCAGACGGAGCTGCCAGTGTTTGGTGGTGGGCTGTGTGGAGCCATTGTGGGAAAACTGCCCTGGCAAGCTCCACCCTCAGGGTCCCAGAACAGGTTTCGGGCAGGAGCGAGTAATCTAGTGACTGAGCAGCCTAAAAGCGGGGACTGAGATGCCTTGCAGCCTTAGCCCTCAGGGGCATAGGGTGAGACCGGTTTTGGCACACTGGGTAAGTGGATAGCCACTTAAGGAGTGATCCAAGCCACAGCACTTTCCTGGGAAAGCTTCTGCTTAGCCCAAGTTAGCAATTTAAAATGTCTTCTAAGCAGGCTGAGGAGGATTGAAG
>CAUYRH010082146.1:0-11337 GCA_963574655.1 Perodicticus potto
GAACATATTCTTCTTAGCAAAGTATCTCAAGAATGGAAGAAAAAGTATCCAATGTACTCAGCCCTACTATGAAGCTAATTTATACCTGTCATATGAATGGTATAACCCAACTATAACACAAGAATATAGGGAAAGGGGTAAGGGTAGGGAGGGGTGAGGGGAGGCTGGGGCAGAGGGAGGGTAATTGGTGGAGCCACACCTATGGTGCATCTTAGAAGGGTACAGGCGAACCTTGCTAAATGCAGAATACAAATGTCTTCATATAATAATAGAGAAATTGCCAGGAGGGCTATGCTAATCAGGCTGATGAAAATAGTTAAGATTGTATATGAAGCCAGCACATTGTACCCCTTGATTACACTATTGTACACAGCTATGATTTAATGATAAAGATAATAAAAAAAAATTGGAGAGTTGAGTACAATGAGAGGAAATCAAAGTGTACATCATTCCCACTGAGACAAGCCATAAAAGCAAGAAAGAGGAAGAAAGATAACAGAGATCAGGTACAAAGTAACTACACTAAGGGTGCCTGTTGCCAAGAGGAAGTGAGACTTGTCCCCCAACTGGGAGGCCCACTGCAAGCTTTCTGCTAATGAGTAGGGAACAAAGGACCTCTCACCTCACACCTCACCTCACCCTACAGGAGAAAACCACAGATCCTGGTTCTCCAGTATTTGGGAATTTCCATCTATGAATCCAGTCTCCATTCTGCCTGGTAAAAATGTGAACAAATATTCTCTCTGCAGTCCTGAGCTCACAACCAACCCTTCCCCCTTTTTGGTTGCTTGATGGACTTCTCACTACAGAGGTCAGACTGTTTGGACAGCTCTCTGAGGGGCTTCTGCATTGTGTGGGCTACTGAACTGAGTTGTGCACCACCTTCTCCAAGAGGAAACAGTTCTCAGTTTAGCATGGGGAGGTATGTTCTCTCCTGGCTTTCATTTCTTCTAGAAGAGATCTTTACCTAGACCTCTGGAGAGCAGTTGCCTTATGTCTGTGCCCAGTGACCACTGGTGACACTCAGCTTCCCTCCAGAGATACAGGACTAGCCTTGTGTGATCAGCACTGGGAAGGTCTAGGAAGTAGGCACCCTGCCCAGCTATGGATCATTGCTGCACTTTATCCAATCCACAGACAGGACACTGGGGGGAGAAAAGAACCATGACTTCTCTGAAGATGTTTGTGTGGGTGTTGCTCAGCTGCCTGAATGAGCTTGACTGAAAATCTTGTTCAAGGTGTCTGTGGATTCTTTTGTTCTCCAGCCAAATATGGCTGGTGCCACAGGTTCACTGCTTATTTGAATTTCTTGGCACAGTGTGTGTTGTATCAGTGAAGGGAATAACCAGTAGGTCTATCTGAGGATTCCCCACCTTCAGTTGTTGCCAGTGGGGGCAGAGCAACACATGTTCAAATCTTTGTGCAGCAGAGGCTCAGTGAAATACTGTGGCTCCTTTGAATTATGTAGAGGGCAGGCGGATACTGGGATAGAATCAGGTTATGCTATCTAAGCAAGCCATCCCTCAGAGACTCTCACCAAAGCCCTGAAAGGGAGTTTCACGAGGTCACAGGAAAAGGGCTACAAGCAAAAATTCCAGCTCATAGGCAAAGGTGTGGGAAACTCCACTTCCTGGTTCCCCCAGATGTGGACTTGCACCACCAGTTTTAGTTGCCAAATAGGTCTGTATGGTGCTATTCAAGAGTCTCCAATTATATTATCTCTCAATAACTATTTAGGGACAACATATCACTTCCACTGAAAAGAATAATTAATACATTTGAAAAGCTGAAAATACTCATGGGGAAGAGCAAACAGAAAAATTCAGGCAACATGAAAAATCAGAGCAGATCAACTCCTGGAAGAGATTACAATGGAGATATAAAATAAAATAGCATCCATAAAGAAATTGCTGAAGTGTTAGAAATAGAATTCAGAATATGGGTGACAAATAATATGATTGGAATTGAGAAGTTGAAAATAGATATCAAAAAAAAAAAAAAAAGTCCAAAGTGGTCTCAAGAAATTAGTGAATTTAAAGACAAATTCAGCAAGAATCTGGATATAATGAGGAATGATAAAGCAGAGCTTAAGCATTTGAAAGAGACATTTGGGGAGCTTAAAAAAGCAGTAGAGATCCTCAGTAATAGAGGAGAATATGGAGAAGAAAGAATTTCAGAAATTGAAGACAATATTTTGAACTATCTTGATTATTATTATTATTATTATTATGCAGTTTTTGTCTGGGGTTGGGTTTGAACCCACCACCTCCAGCATATGGGGCCAGTGCCCTACACCTTTCAGCCACACGTGCTGCCCATTATCCCAATTATGCAAAGAGGCAGGATAAAGGAGAATAAAACAAGAATGGTCTCTTAGAGAATTATGGTATTATTCCAAAAGATCAGGCATCCAAATTATAGGGATTCCTTAAAGAAAAGATGGTAGTTCTGAAGGCAATTATGCTCTACTTTAAGCCAACATGGTGGAGAATTTCCCAAGCATTGCGAAAAAGACTGAAATTCAGATAGTAGTTTTGAATCAATCCAAATAAAGTATCTCCTAGAGACATTTTAATAAACTTTTCCAAAGTAAATCTGAAGGAGAAAACCCTGCAAGTATCCAGGTGTTTTTGTTTGTTGGTTGGTTTGTTTGTTTGTTTTTATTAACTTACCTAAAAAGGGAAAAAATAAGTATGACTGCACATCTTTCAGAGAAAATTTTCTAGCCATAAGAGGATGGTCATTGGCCTGTAAACTTCTTAAAACAGTTTTCTAACTGGATCTTGTATCCTGCTTAACTGCGTTTCATTGGTGATGGAGAAATCAAATATTTTACTGACAGGCAAATGTTGAGGAAATTGGTCATAACTTGACCTTCTCTACAGGAATTATTTAGACCCATTCTTCATAATGACTAGCACAATGGTCTATAACCAAAGTAACACACACAGAAATTAAACAGCAAAGCCAAGCTTCCACAATGTTGCAAGGGATAAAAGTAAACTCTGGACCTCTGAAAAATGAGATGACAAAAAACAAAACTCTACCATACTTATTGATTATTTCAATAAATGTGAATGGGTTGAGTACTCTACTAAAGAGACACAGGCTAACTGACTGGATACAAAAGCTCAAGCCCAATGTCTATTGTCTTCAAGAAACAAACCTAAATTCTAGGAATATAACAAGACTCAGGGTGAAGGGATGCAAAACAATAATCCTAGAAAAAAGAAATTAGAACAAAGCAGGGTTTGCATTATTTGCAGATACAATTGGATTTAAAGCAACAAAATAAGGAGAGAAAATGATGGACACTACATACTTGTCAAAGGAAGCATACAACATGAAGAGATTTCAAAAGTTAACATTTATGGGTGGTACCTGTGCCTCAAATGAATAGGGTGCTGGCCCCATACGCTGGAGGTGGCAGGTTCAAACCAAGCCCTTGCCTAAAACTGAAAACAAACAAACAAACAAACAAACAAACAAACAAAAAAAACCCCTTAACATTTATGCAACTAACCTAAAGACTTCTCAATACAAAAAATAAACTGTAAAGGATCTGAATGACATGAGATCTTTCACTACTAAAATTGTTGGACATTTTCAAACCCCTTGGACTGTACTGGACATATCCTCCACACAAAAACTAATAAAAGGTATAATGGACTAAAACATGACCTTCAAACAAATGGCTTTAACAGACATACACAGACCATTGCATTCTAAGAAATATGAACACACATTCTTCTGCCCAATACACGGATCACTCTCAAAAATTGGTCATGTCTTAGGACACAAGACTAATGTCACCAAATTAAAAATAATAGAAATTAGTCCTTGTATCTTCTTGGACCATCATGACACAGACATCTTCATATGCAAATAATGTTGAGGAAACCATATAACCTTATGCTGAATATCAGCTGCATCAAAGATGAGATTAAGAAGGAAATAAAAAAGAAGGAAACCATTAGATTTCTTGAACAAAACAATAATGACACCACAAGCTGTGAAAACTTGTGGGATACTGCAAAAACAGTCTGAAGAGGCAAATTTATAGTATTAGAGCCCTTCATCAAGAACACAGAAGGAGATTAAATTAAAAACCTAATAGGCCATTTGAAACAACTAGAAAGGACGGACAATCCAGTCCAAACCCAGTAGAAGAAAAGAAAGAACCTAAATTAAAGCAGAATTAGATGAAATTGAAAACACAAGAATCATTCAGAAAATAAGGAAAACAAAAACATTAGTTCTTGGAAAAGATTAATAAAATCAATAAACCTTTGGCCAGACTAACCAGAAGCAGAACAAGAAGATCTCTAGTAACTTCAATCACAAACAAGCAAGGAGAAATAACAACAGATAGCACAGAAATACAAAAGATTGTAAATTATTACTACAAAAACTCTGTGCCTAGAAACATGAATATGTAGAGGAAATGAATCAATACCTGGAACCATGCCACCTTCCTAAATTCAACCAGAAAGAATAAGAACATTTTAATAGACCTATATCAAGCACTGAAATTGCATCAACAATAAAAAGTCTTCAAAAAAAGAAAATCCCTGGACCAAAATGTTTCACACTAGAATTCTACCAAACCTTCAAAGAGGAGCTAGTACTTATATTTAATAACCTATTCCAAAACATAAAGAACTGTGTTCCTTCCAACACGTTCTAGCAATTAAATATCATCCTGATTTCAAAACCTGAAAAGGGCCCAACAAAAAAGGGAAATTATAGGCCAATATCATTAATGAATATCAATGTAAAAATATTAAGATCCTAGTTATAAAAATACAGAGATACATTTAAAAAAATCTACATCATGGAGGAGCTGAGCAAGATGGTGAACAAGAGATATATTCTTTGCAACCGGGCATAGTGAGATTGGGGAGAGAAGACTCCAGGCACCTATGGCTTGTGTATTCTACCAAGAAACATCCCATTGTGGGTACAAGGAAGCAGCAGAAGACTTCAGGACGCCAAGAGAAGGACTAAAGCAGTGGAGAAGTGGCAAGTGTTTGTGATTGGTCTGAGGCCAGCTGGCTGTGGTGGCTATAGTGGCAGCAGCTACAGCAGAAGCACGAGTTTGCAAACAGGGAAGGCTTTCCCTGCAGGGTTTTTTTGTTTGTTTTGTTTTGACTTGGGCACTTGGTTGAGTTAATTTGGAAGACCTTGAGCAAGCGAGCAATTGACTTTGAACAGCACGTAGAGGCCAGGACTGAGCAGATGGGGTGGGACAGAGCTTTCATTGTTTGGCTGCAGGCTGGGTGTATCCACTGTGGGATTGCTGTCTTGCAGACTCAGCCCTGAGGGTCCTATAGTGAGGCTGCTTCTGCTGCATCTGATAAGTGGGCAGCCACTTCAGGAGATATCCGAGTGCCACACACTTTCCTGGGAAAGCCACTGCTTAGCAAAGGGAAATGGTTTGGAAAGGTCCAGGTGTGACTATAAAGTGGGCTGAAGAGAGATTCAGGCTGCCAACCCTGCAGGATTTGAGGGAAAAGAAGTCAAGAGAGGCTTCCAGTCTACATCTCTCCATCTAACACAGCTGTATCAGCATTGTGATTAACACATGTCATACCCCAGATATATGGATTTTTCTTTTGGAAAAAAAGGTTTTTTCAACTTTGTTTCCCCTAGATTTTAATTTTTTTCTTCATTTTTCCCATGTAAATATCATTTTTCATTATGCCTTCTTTAATAATAAGGACTTCAGATTTCCTAGTTTTTTAGGCACTGGTATTTGTCCCCCCCGCCCCCTTTTTAATTTGTTTGGTTTTGTTTGCTTTATAGTATTTTTGCTTTTCTTCTCTATTTGGTCGGGGTGGGGTCCTGTGTCCACTCAGACTGGCAAAGAGCTGCAGATGACAAGGGACCCACCAAACCAAGGCCCCCTCAGAGTTTGGGATTTGTAGATATGGATCAAAATATCCTAGCGTACCCTACTATTACCCACTATTACTCCTGTCTCTCTCTTTCTGTTACTCTCTTCTTTTTGTCAATCTTCCCTTTTACTCACCCCATTTCCTTTCTCTTTTCTATCTTTTATCCCTCCTTGATCTTCACTCTTCTCTTCCTTTTAGTACTTGAACAAAAGGACGTTTCAACACCTGAGTACAGAGGCATGGTAACTTAAAGAGGAGAAGGAAGTAAAAGGAAAAAGTATGGAAAGGAAATAGACAAAAAGAAAACATTCATGGGAAGAAACAGCAGAGAAATTCTGGCATCATGAAAAACCAGAACAGAGAAACCCCCCATGTGATCATGAGGTAGCTACTACAGAGAACATAACTTATAAAGAGATGGAAGAAATGGCCAAAGGGTAATTTATAATATGGATGGTAATAACAATGAAGGAAATTGCTGAGAAAGTGGAAAATAACCAAAAGGATATCCAAAAAGAGAATCAAATAAGAGATTAACATTATGAAGAATACAGAAAGAATATAGCATAGCTTAAGGAAATGAAGCAGTAAATAGGGAACTTAAAGATGCAGTAGAAATTATAACAGATTAGAACATGCTGAAGAATCTCAGAGGTAAGGGATAAAGCTCTTGAATCAACTCAGGCAGTTAAAGACACAGATTAAAAGGTAAAGAAAGCAAAACATTCACTGATAGAATTATGGGACTTCATGAAGCATTCAAACATATGTGTTATAGGTATCCCAAAGGGGAAGAAGAACACACCAGTGGAATCGAAGCCCTACTAGAGGATATCATAAAAGAAAATTTCCCAAATATCACTAAAGAATCTGACACACTCCTTTCAGAGGGATATCAGACCTCAGGTCAGCTCAGCTCAAATAAAGTTTCACCAGGACACATTTTCATGGACCTGTCCAAAGTCAAGACAAAATAGAGGATTCTGAAAGTTGCCAGGGGTAAGCACCAATTGACCAACAGGGGAAAATCTATCAGGGTGACTTCAGACTTCTCAAATAAAATTTATCAAGCCAGAAGACAATGGCCAGCTACCTTTAATCTACATAAACTAAACAACATTCAGCCCAGAATTCTATACCCTGCTAAGCTAAGCTTTAAAATTGAATGAAAAATAAAATCATTTACTGATATGAAAATATTGAGAAAGTTTGTCACAACAAGACAAGCTCTACAAGAAATAATTATAACTGTTCTTTATACTGACCATCACAATGGACCACCAGCAAAGTCAACACCAAGAAACTAAAGGGAAAAACTTTATTTCAACAATGATGTAAAAGATAAAACTAAGCAATGGACCCTCACAAAATATGATGACTAGAACTACATCACACTTATCAATTATCTCAATAAATGTTTATGGCTTCAATTCCCCACTGAAGAAGAACAGGCTGGTGAATTAGATAAAAAAGATTAATCTATCCATTTGCTGACTGTAGGAAACAAACCTAGACTTGAAGGACAAATTAACACTCAGGGCTAAGGGATGGAAGACAATTTTTCAGGTAAATGAAAATCAGAAGAAAATAGGGGTTACAATCTTATTTTCAGATACAAGAGGAATTAAATCAACTAAATTTAAAAAAGACAAAGATAGACACTTCATATTGGTACAGGGAACAATATAATAAGAAGATATTTCAATACTAAATTTTTATGCACCAACTTAAATACTCCCAGATTCTTCAAATAGATCTTAATTAGTCTGAGCGATATAATATACTATAATAGCAGGGGACTTTAACACTCCTCTTACACAGTTCAATAGATCCTCTAAACAGAAACTAAACCTAGATAAAAAGGGAATTAAATGTGAACTTAGAACAACTGTGCTTGATAGACATATATAGAACAGTCTATCCCAAAACTAAAGAATGTATGTTCTTCTCATCAGTCCATGGAACATTCTCCAAAATAGATTATATCCTAGAACACAAATAATACCTCAACAAAATCAAAAGAATTGAAATTTTACCTCATATCTCCATGGATCACAAGGCAATAAAGGTGGAACTCAAATCCAACAAAAATTTGTCATACCCACTCAAAGGCATAGAAATTAACTTCATGCTGAATGACAGGTCAAGGAAGAGATAAAAGAAAAGAATAACAACACAAGCTACCAAAACTTCTGGGACACTGAAAAAGCAGTTGTATGAGGGGAATACATTGCATTAGATGCCTACATCCAAAAACCAGAAAGAGAGCACATCAATAACCTAATGAATCATCTTAAAGAAATGAAAAAGGAAGAGAAATCCAATCCCAAAACTAGAGAATAAAATAAATAACCAACATTAAATTGAAAATAAAAGAATCATTCAGAAAATTAATGAAACAAAAATTCAGTACTCTGAAAAGATAAATAAAATTGATAAACCATTGGTCAGATTAGCCAGAAATAGAAAAGTAAAGTATTTAATAACCTAAATCTGGAATTAAAAGCAAGAAATAACAATTTCTACCAGAGAGATACAACAGATTATTTCTATTACCAAAAACTTTGTGCCCAGAAATTTGACAATGTGGAGGAAATGGTCCAATACCTGGAATCACAACATCTTTCTAGACATAACTAGGAAGAAATAGATGTTTTTAACTGACCAGTATCAAGCACTGAGGTGGCAGAAACAATAAAAAGGCTTATGACAAATAAAAGCCCAGGACCAGAGGGTTTCACATTATATTTCTCTTACACCTTCAAAGATGAGCTTGTACCTATACCACAGAACCTATTCCAAAACATTGAGAAAGAAGTATTCGTCCCCAACATGTGCTATGAAGCAAACATCACCTTCATTCCAAAATCAGGAAAGGACCCAACCAAAAAAGGAGAACTACAGACCAATTTCACTAATGACTCAATTCAAAAATACTCAACAAAAGCTCAGCTAATAGATTGTAGCTACTCATTAAAAAATATATACATCACAATGAAGTAGGCTTCATCCAAAGGATGCAAGGTTAGTTCAACATATGTAAAATCATAAATGTAATACACCGTATCAATTGAAGCTAAGCAAAGACCATATGATCCTTTCAATAAGATGCAGAAAAAGTATTTGACAAAATTTAGCATTCTTTTCTAAGAAGAGCACTTAAGAAAATAAATAAGCATTTCTTAAGCTGGTGAAAGCCATCTATGACAAACCCACAGCTAACATCATACTGAATGGTGTGTAACTGAAAAGTTTTTCCACATATAACTGGAACCAAAAAAGGATGTGCACTATTATTCAACACAGTTATGGGAGTTCTAGTCAATGCAAACTGGCAAGAAAAAGATATAAAGGGCATCCAAATAGGTGCAGAGGAGATCAAAATCTCCCTCATTGCTGATGCAATGATCTTATACTTTGAAAATCCCCAGAGACTCAACCACAAAACTTCTTGAAGTCATCAGGGAATACAGTGATGTCTCAGGGTATAAAATCAGTGTCTATGAACCAGTAGCCTTTGAATTTGCCTATAACAGCCAAGTGGAGAAGCAAATCAAGGACACAATTCATTTCACAGTAGTCTCACAGAAAAAATGAAATACTTAGGAATATACCTAACAAAAGAGGTAAAATATATTTTCAAAGAGAATTGTGAAACCCTAAGAAAAGAAATTGCAGAAGACACTAACAAATGGAAAAACATATCATGCTCTTGGCTGGGAAGTGTCAACATTGTCAAAATGTATATTCTACCCAAAGGAAACTACAGATTCTGTGCAATCCCCATTAAAATACCAACATCATATTTTGAAGAACTGGGAAAAAATAGTACTTCATTTTGTATGAAACCAGACAAGAAACCCATATGACTAAGGCTATTCTTAGTATTAAAAAAAAAAAAAAATCAAAGGCATCATCCTACTAGACTTCTGGCTGTATTACAAATACACAGTAATCAAAACAGCATGATATTGGCCCAAAAATGGAAACATGGGCATATGGAATAGAATAGAAAACCAAGAGATGAAACCAGTCTCGACTTGCCAGATCTTTGATAAACCAAACAAAAGTATACAGTGGGTAAAAAAATCCCTATTTAACAAGTGGTGCTGGGAGAACTGGATAACCACATGTAAAAGAGTAAAACTCAACCCACACCTTTTACCCCTTAAACAATTGACTCAAGATTGATAAGAGACTGAAGTCTAAGACGCAAAATGAGAAATATCATAGAAGGAAGTGTGGGGAAAACTCTTGACAATGTTGGACTGGGGAAAGATTTTATAACAAAGACTTCAGCAGCCATCACAAAAAAGAAAGTTAATAAATGAGACTTAATTAAGCTGAAAAGCTTCTGCACAGCTAAGCACCCAACAAGTAAACCAAAAGATAACCTTCAGACCAGGAAAAGACATTTTCAGGGTATCACTCTCTCAAATGGTTGACAACTAGAATTCATAGAGAACTCAAATTAGTCAACATTAAAAAAAGAGCTAACAATCTCATCTACCTCTGGGAAAGAGATAGGAACAGAACATTCTCTGATGAAGACAGATGAATGGCTAACAAACATTTGAAGAAATGCTCATCACCCCTGATCATCAGAGAAATGAAAATCAAAACCACCCTGATACATCACCTAATGAGAACATACCACATCACAAAGTCTCAAAGCTGGAGATACTGGCATGGATGTGGACAGAAGGGAACACTTATACACTGCTTGTGGGACTTCAAACTAATACAACCGTTTTGGAAGGAAGTATGTAGAATCCTCAAAGAACTCAAAGTAAACATTCCATTTTATCCTGCAAACCAATTATTAGGCATCTACAGCCTCGCAAAATTAATTTTATCATAAGGAAATTTGCACTAGACTGTTTGTTATAGCTCATTTTATAGTCTTCAAAATGCAGAAACGACCTAAGTGTGCATCAACCCAGGAATAGATTAACAAACTGTGGTATATGTATGCAATGGAATATTATTCAGTCATTAAAAAAACATGGAGACTTTACATCTTTTGTTTCAACCTGGATGGAGCTGGAACACATTCTTCTTAGTAAAGCATCACAAAAATGGAGAATCAAGAATTCAATGTATTCAATTGTAATATGAAGGCAGTAAATAATCTAATGCAAAGTGTGGGGTAGAGAAATGTAAGATCAAAGAGAGGAGAGGGGGTATCTGTGATCACAGTGTATGGCACAACTCTTGAGGTTGGGACACAATTACAAGAGGGACTTTACTAACAACTTCAACCAGTGTAACGTAATTCTTTGTGCCCTCAATGAAATGAATCCCCTGATATCATGATATATATATATATATACTTGATCATGATATATATATATATATATATATATATATATATATATATATATATAAAGATATATAATATATATATAAACAAAAAAAAACATATATATATATATATATA